>JAVKPL010000225.1:0-141637 GCA_032173675.1 Gastrolobium villosum
TGTCTGTGAAGCTCTGCTGCCAACATAAGCTTCTGCCTCAACATTGAGATGCTCAAACCTAGCTTCGATTGTTGGAATACGAATACCAACTCTAGAAATATTAAAAGATAGAGAAGGATGAGAAAACTCATTGGTGCATGGTCAAGGAAATACATGAAAACAAAACAATAAAAGCTAAAACATTTTGCCATGAAATCTATGGATAACAAGAACCAAGACAAGGTAGGGCCGACCCAGTTCAAATACTCACTTCGTGAGTGTCTGGGGAAGGGAATACTCTAGGTAGTCTTTTCCCTGCTTTTTGCAGAGAGACTGATTCGAACCCGCGACCTGACACACCACGGCAAGCAAACTTACAGCTGAGCCAAGCCGGCCCTTCAAAGGTAATGAGAAATAAAAGGGAAAGGGAACAAAAAAAGCATCATTAGCAGTGGTTTTATTACCTATCAATTCTTTCCCTCAGCTTCAACAGAAATTTCTCATTGTCCTCTTCAGCAACTCTTACCAACCTCTCCAACACTTTCTTACTTTCCTGTATTCCAATATCAGTGACATCAATTTCTTTCACCTCACCACTGGATGTGGTTAACAAGCCTTTCTTTAAACGATTGTAAGTAGGGAGTTTTTCAAGTGCTGCCCATTTCAGAGATTCTTCATCATCTACTTCATTTGATGACCTAGAGAAAACATCCATTGCATTGTTTCTCCAAATTGAAGAACTGCTAGCTCGTAAGCTGCTAGTAGCTTTATTCAGGTCACAACTATCCATTGTCAACCGAGAAAGGGGTGGAAAATACAGATGAAACAAATGCTCAAACTCACCCAATCAGTTTATCCTTAATTTATATTCTGGTTTTTCCCAGCAACTGTTATTCCAAACTTTCATCTAAACAAAGGAATAGTATTATTGCACCTATTAAGTAAAACAAACTCTTGTAGTTCAATATAGGTGGAATAAATGGATTGAACTCAATAGCTAAGAGAATTGAAACAAACTCTTTCTCTGCCTGTGCAGTTCAGTCCTCTCGTCCTAATATATGCAAAAGAAAAGATTGGCATGCATGAATATATAGGCAAAAGGGTGACTCTATGCAGCATGAGAAGACACTAGAGCCAAGCAAGGATTACATAATTGTTGTGTGTATGGCCAAATTTAACCATGCAATGGGTTAACGGATGCATTATTGTTTTATGAGGTAGAATATTCTTACCGTCAATTTTTTTCTACTTCTATGTTAATCGGATTAAAGGAAAAGTTGAATGATCAGAGAGAAAAGAAAAATAAATTTTGAATCTAATTATAATTAGAGTGATACTGGAAAGAATTTGATAGTAAGAATATACTCCTTCTTGTTTTATAATGAAACTTAAAGGAATAGAACTCTCGCCACCAAGCATATGGACCAACGGGTTTGTTCGAGCTTGTTTGAGAAATATAATATAAAATCATTAAAGTCTCATTACTTATAAGCTTGATAGGTGCTATGGTTGTTTAACATGATATAGAGTCAAAAGTGATCAGGGAATCACGAGTTCGATCTTCATAATCTCCCACATTCTAATGAAATTAAGGTAACACAAGATAGAACAAAAAAAATAGACCTATATAATATGCATGCTTCAAATCTAAAAAGCTCTTACTTGAACGAAGATGTGTTAAAGAAATATAATATAATATCATTAAATGCTCATCACTTACCAATTTATTTAACGTAGCACAGTGAGAGTTTTGCCACCGATGAGTTTTACTTGAATTTGACTATTCAAGTAATTGATGCATCTATTAGTAATATTAAAAAAAAAAAAAAAAAGGAACTCTGATTTGGACTCATAACGTCATCTGTTTACCTGCACCATTCTATCAGTAGTTGACCTTTTCCTCATAGTAATAATAATACTACTACGAATTATGAAACACAGCCTTGGCAACTTCTCTACAATGAAAGATCATTCAAACGCTTGATTGACAGCATAATAATAGATTATGGGGAAGACAATATCCTTCAAGTAAGGCTATAATTTTAATACACTTCATCATAACAAAAAAGGTTGGTTAAAAATTTTGGAAGCTAGACAATTTCAAGTCTTAAAGAAATGAATAATTTGGATCTTGCGTTGTGCAGTTGGTAATTGATAAAATGCAAACATTGTGTTGTGTCGCCTGCTTTATTGGCTAGACGAAAACCTCGAGGTAATGAATTTGAAAATTTGATAATCAACGTTAACAAGAAAGGTTTGGCTCATGATTATCTCACACGTATGGTTGACTCATTGACTACGAATACCTAACATACACTAGCATAATACCTGTTATTGTAGTCAAAAAGGAATAAAGATATCTACCAAAAAAATAAAAAATAAAGATATGGAAAATAATTATCTTAATTATCTCATTCAACAAAGATAAAGGAGTGGGATTTATTATTATTATTTTCTTTAAAAAATAGTGGACCCTATTATCTTGTCTCTGTTACAAATTATCTCATGTAACATGAGATAAAATTCAAATACCAGTGGGATTTTCAATTTAGAAAATAATTTTTATCTCCTACAATATTAATATGTTATTTATATATCATGTTATTTTTTCCTTTCAAATCCCACTAAAAGTCATTAAAATTTGCAAAATATTTCTTTTGCTCGTGAACAATAAATATGTTATTTAATTAATTATCTCCCTTCTCATTTTTTTGCTACTTAGGGTGTGCATGACAAACATTCTGTTTCCTGACACTGCTTCTGAAAAGAAACGATTATTCTCTATTTCTGTGCTCCGGAAAAATTTCTGAGAAAAAAATGTGTTTGATAACATGTTTTATTTTTATTTCTAGAATGACAATTGCGTTTGATAACACAACAAATGATAAAATAAAAAATCATTCCTATTAAGCATAATTTTTTTTCGGATCATCACTTTCCTTTTCATATGGCGTGGTGGTGATGTTGGTGGCGGTGGTTGAAGTAGTGGTATTGTGGTGGTGGTGGAGGTGATGGCATGGTGGTGGCGGCGGTGGCAATAGTGGTGACGGCATGGTAACAGCAGCGGCGACGATAGGAACTATTGGATTTATGCGGAAGCGATTTAGGACCTAGTACATTGGTATGCTAACCGAATCATCCTCGTTTCACGATTACCTCTTGGAGCGCAGATCTCATGTAGAATCTTCCCTTTTGTGATTCCTCTTCACGAACTGCTCACCTCAGCGTTGCAGCATGAACAAATCCCTTGATGCTGGACTGTGGCAGATCTTCCAGACTATGACTCAAGGGGGAACAGGAAGTGTGTGGGCACTCTCTCACTTTCAGGGAGATGACCATACATCAGCCCTCTGCAACCACCAAGTGGAAACCCTAGCAGAGGCTAATGACTAAACGTAGAATATATATGGGTTCCAAGAAACCCTAACCCTAAACTGAATGGGCTTTGGGTTTCTTGGGCTCTTCTCACTCTTGACCCTATTGGGCTTTAGAGAAAGAGCAAAAACCCAACAATCTCCCACTTGCTCTTGAGTACAAACTTGAGCCTAAAGCCCGAGTCCATGTATCCCACTAGTCGTCATCAACTGAAATTGTCCCATCCCTTTTCTTGAGCTAGCCTGGGGATCTACCATCTGTTATTAATCAAGGCTCTTGATAATCAACGAATGATTATCTAATTCGGTGCTATTCCACTAAAAGCCCGAACTTGAACTCCAAGATTAATAACACTTATAACATGAATATGCATCGCCCCTTTGTAGAATGTCTATAATTGATTGACAAGTTTTCTGTAACTCAATCAATTATTTATTCCCTTGACTATGATAGTTTCTCTAATGGATTACATGCACTGGCCAGTGTCTTTAATATCCAAGTACCGAAACATATCAAGGGGACATATCCTACAAATTCCATGTTGTTTATCTCATAAATACCGATAATCAAATAATCTCACTCCCAAAATACCGAGTTATTGGCCGTTAATAGATCGAACCTCACCCGTTGGTAAATCAAAGAATGAAAACTATTTGACTACCTATTTATAATAAACTCAGAATTAAGAGCAATTACATAACTATAGTTAACTGGAGATTTGATACCTTATGACAGAAAAACAACCTTAATCAAATCTCACCTTGATCCTTTCAATGTGAATGTTAATTCACACCAATATTTTACAATGATTCGGACAAAACCATTTCATAAAATATTGCAGCCTAAATAAAGTGCCCAACTTTATTTAACAGCTGTGAATCTATTCATCAATTGTGAGAACCTATGATCATGTCCTCCATGAACGTATCCATATGGTCATATACTCCACAATTGATCCGGACCTTGATGTTTGTAAATAGTGTGCAAAATAAATAATACCTTATTTGTAAAATTCAGAAAATGATTATATTATTTCATTGTCTTACTCCAAGAGCACAATGAACCTAATATCTCCCACTCGCTTAATGCAAGTCTGGGATCCTCCTAAGACCCAAAAAAGTAACATGCCTCTTGAACACAAGTTCAGGCAAACTCTTAGTAACTGGGTCTACAAGATCCACCTCTAATGCTATCTGAGTTTAGTGAAAAACTCATAGCTCAAGGTTGATTTCTTGAGTCAATATCCACTTGAAATAACTGAATCTGTGAAAACTCAGCTTTTCAAGACTCCCACTAGAATATACTAGCACATAATCTCTCGTTCTCCAAAGATACTTGAGTACATGCTTAACAATAATCTAATGTTCCTCTATATCCAGAATGGTACCATCTCACTACTCCCACTACGTGACAGATGTCTGGTTTATCGCTCAACATGATATGCATGAGACTACCTTTGCCAAAATATAAGATATCCTGCCCATGCATTCTTCCTTTTCAGAAGTCTTTGGTTACTCCTTAGGAAGATGAATTTCACATCTGAGAATTATAATTCTTCTCTTAGAATTCTCATATTGAATTTTGGCAAGAGTTTTGTCAATGTAAGTAGCCTGAGGTAATGCCAACAACTTATTCTTCCGGTCTCATAAGAGTTTTATACCAAGAATATAATTGGCTTCTCCAGTACTTCCATACCAAAACACTAACTTAGCCAACTCTTTATGCTTGATATTACCTCCACGTTGTTTCCAATAAGGAGCATATCATCTACATAAAGTACCAGAAAATCTACTGTCTTCCGTTGGATCCTTTACATACAAATACACATCATTCATCAAGTTTCTCTCAAAATCAAAATTTTGATAACCTGATCAAACATGATGTTCCAAGACCTGGATGCTTGCTTAAGTCTATGAAATAGACTTTCACAACTTGCATACCGTGTGTTCCTGCCCATTTGCTATAAACCTTTTTGGTTGTTGTATGTCGATATCCTGACATCCAACTCCCAAAAATGAAATCTCATAATTGAGAGTTATAGCAGCAACTAAGAGAATCTGGATAGACTCAAGTATGGCGTCTGGCAAAAGTTGCCTCCAAGCTAGCTTTGAAGGTTTTCACCTTCCTATCCATCCTCTCTTTGCCTTTTATGTCCACATGCACCTAGTGAGTTTTACCCCTCTTGGTGCCTTTACTAGGGACCGAACAGAGTTGAAATACAAGTATTCCATCTCATTGTTCATAGCTTGAGCAACACTTGATCAACAACATCTTCTAGTGCATTATCGTAACTAGTAGGATCAATGTCACTCAACAAGAGACAACTTGAGAGTTAACAATGTTCTCTCCCACTACGAATGTACCGCACTAGACCTTGTGTATTTACAAGTATATCCAAGATTGGGTCAAAGGTGGATCTTCAATTTCTTAAGGATCCATTTATTCTTGATATTGTTCCTTTACATGTGATACTAATATTTCTACTAGTTTCACTTATATATTTATCATGTTGAATTTCCAATTACGGTTCTCTTGTCTGTTCACCTAGAGATATATTTATCCCCTCTTGAACAATCAAGGGAACAGTGGATGAAGCTTCTAGAGATTTTGGAAATTCTTGATCTGAGATAAAACTCATCAAGAATAACCTAACTTAAGAGCTTATAATTTCTCATCTAGTCCTCCTTTAAGAAAATCATGTGAGTGCTCACTTAGATTATCTTGTCCTTAAGACTAAATAAGAAATCATCCCTTGTTCTCTTAGGGTAGCCAAAAGATATGCACTCTTCCATACAAGATTCCATCTTATTTGACTTTTGTTGTAGGACGTGTGCCGTAGCACCCTAAATCTGAATATGGTTTGATCTGGGATTGCACCCTTTCCATAATTCTTTAGGTGTCATTACAACAAACTTTGACGGAACCAAGTTAAGAAGGTACATTTCCTTCTCCCAAGCATCTCCCTTGAACAACATTGGCAAAGATGAATAACTGAACATGATTTGCACCAAATCTAGAAATGTTTGAATTTTGCATACTGCAACATCATTCAACTAATGCATTCCTAGAGTTGACAGTTAAGAAAACTATCCCCTCTTAAATCAGGTAAGACCTGAACTTACCAGACAGGTAGCCAAACACTTTAGTAGACTAAAGTGTTTTGATTTGAACTCCTAAATGCTTTTATGCCTCAAACTTAAAACTCTTGAGATTTTCCAAAAGCTTTAGACTTATGGCGCACTAGGTTCATCTGTCCAAATCCAGAGCAAACATTCATATAATGAAGTACTCATCACCTCTTCTGGTCTGAACGCTAATTGGTCCACATACATTAGTATGAACCAGTTCCAGTTGAATAGTTACGAAAACCTTTTTGGCCCTTGTAGGATTGCTTGGTCATTTTACCTTCCAAATAGGACTAACATGTAACTGTTAGTTAAAAGATTCTTGAACTTTCAGTCTCTCTTTTAACTAAAACATGTTTCCTACTTGAGATAATGTGACTCAATCACAAAAGCCAAAGATATGTTTCATTTGAAACTTTTATTTCTTTGGTGAAAATCCTTGTTCATCATCCTTTCCATTCAACACAAAAAATTTAGGCGGTATAGGACAAAGGTAATAAAGACTATTTAAACAATGTACCAGAACAAACAAGACGAAGATGAACTTCGAAATGTAACTGAGGAATCAATTGCATTGTCAACCCATGTTTTAATCAAAACAACTAACAATAATTGAATTCCTCTTTAAATCTGGAACAAATAAACAGTCACTCAAAACCATAGTCTTATAAATAACTTGTCCTACTGCAAAAGCAGACACAAGTTCCCATTTTTAAGCTTAAAATATCTATGTCCATTACTGACAGGTATGCCATGTTTGAACTACTGCAAAGAGTAACAAACATAATCAGTGATTCCTGAATCAATAATTCAGTCACTGATCAGGCCTTGATATGCCCATGTCTGGTTCTTTTCATCACCTCTGGGCAATTTTTCTTTCAGTGTCCCTTCAGTCTGCACTTGAAGAACTTGCCTTGCGGCTTCTGCATAGCAACTGGTTTGACAACTGATAACCAAGTCGTTTTGTTCTTGTTACCACCCTTGGGTTTCCCTTTGGATTTAACAAGACTCTTAGCAAAACCTGCACCGACTGCATTCTGTCTAGCAGAGCTGCTAGACGCAGCAAACATGTCATTAAGAGTCTGAAGCATTTCTACTCCACTCTTAATCATGTATACTTGCTTCTGCAAGTATTTGGAAAAAATGACAATAATATAGCAGGGAACTACCATATCTGCCCTTTCCCAATCTGAGAAATGCATCTTAGTTTCCTTAGACGCATCCTCTGCAGGTTGCTATGGCCCTCGCATTGTCAGGACAAATTTTAGCTTCCATGTTTTAGAACAATATCAAAAATTTGCTTTTCACTTATTCATAGTTGGTACCATCTAGAGGTTTTTGACTCAAAATCATTTCTAAGATATTTTCTGAAAAACATATGAAGCACACAATTACAAACAAATAATGCAATAAACAAATGATGTACAAGTAGATTCTCATAACTACTCTTGTTTATTGTTAACAATCCTTTAGTTTATCTTTACTAGGCTTACGATGGGCAAGTCACTTGTAAAAACTAAAATTGTTATTTGGGCCTTCAGTGCCATTGCCAGAGCCTCGATGGGAGGGTTAGCAATTTTACCAAAGTTGAATGTAATTAACCATTGTTTAATTTCAAAATTATCCTTAGTGTCTTAGCATTGCCGACGATGGGCCGTACAATACTTTACTAAAATTTTGAAATTATTAAGATTTAATCTAGTGAAATCCGATTATCCTTATCCGATGGGGCTTCAGCGATAACCATTTCACTAATAAACCCACAAATGGAGCCCGCAGGTTTTAAAATTAATTAATTTTTAAAACCTTCACCCATTCAATATTTTTTTTTTTTGAGGATTTTCATAAGCCCTGTCGAATTCATTGTTTAATTTCAAAATTATCTTTAATAACTTAGTATTATCGACGATGGGCCGTACAATACTTTATTAAAATTTTGAAATTATTAAGGCCCAATAAAATCCAATCATGCTTATCCGTAGGGGCCTCACATGATTATTTTATTGATATGCCCACAATGCGCCTGGAGGTTAAATTAATTTCTTAATTTAAATCTCCTCCCATAATTATGTAGGTCCAATCTAATAAAATCCAATCATGCTTATCCGATGGGGCTTCACATGATTATTTTATTAATGGTCCTATATTGCGCTTGAAGGTTAAATTAATTTCTTAATTTAAATCTCCTTCCATTCAACAAAAGCATTATTTTGCAATTTCCAAGAATTATTTAATTGAGAGTATACTTTGTTTGATTTCAAAAACTATGTAAGCAAGAGAGCCGATGAACGTGCATCACTTAGCTTATCTGAATTTTGAAATCATTAAGGTCCTAAAATCTGGTCACTTTACGTCAGCGTGTGCTCCACACAATCATGATACATGAATGCTGTATGCAACGTGTGTTATTCCATGACCATTTCAGAAAACCCACAAATTACTCGCAAAATAAACTATTCTCTTAGGAAATTTACTTTAATTATTTTTCTAGATTTAAATCATCCAAATAGCTGATTTTAATTATTAATCTAGATTGCAACAATCATAATAATTATCATTTATGAGGATGATTTGAAATCAAAATAATTTCCATAACGATTATTTGTCTTGATGTTAATTACCCAAAATTAATCAATTCCATTATTAATCTAGATTTTTAACAAAAATCATAATAATTATTAATTAATTTGTGAGGATAACTTAAAATCAAAATAATCCCATAATAACTATCATACTAGTCGCTGAAGACATAATAGCTATTATGCTCATGTAATCATACAAGTTATGCAACAATATGGCACCACCTATTCTATATGGCATGTTATCGCAATTAAAGCATGTTATTGATCATATAATTCATACCAATCAATAAAAGCATTAAATAATAAAATATAATTACTTTAATCCATGGCATTCCTATTTTAAAGAAAATAACAAAAATAAAAAAAATGTTACAACTTTGGAATTCGACTTTCGCCTAGCCCATAGTATCTGTCTCAAGCCCCTTTAGGGTTTCCATAGGCCCAAAAGCCCAAAGACCCAATCCTTTAGCGAGAAACCCTAGGATGCGAAAGAGGAACCCTAGCCGTCAGGTCTGCTGCGCCGTCACCCGAAGTCAACTCAAGCCGAAACTCCAGGGGAAGGACCGCCACATAGAAACGAGTGCACCGCCGCTGGAACCACCCAAAAAGGTGGCCGGACGCTCCCACACTCTCCCTTTCTTTGCCGGAGAGTGGCGGCCACTCTCATCATCTTGTGGAGGCGCGTGGAGGAGCGTGGAGGCTCCGATGGCGGCGATCCACCCACCGTTACGTTCGTCTTTCCGTCCTCTTTCCAACCATATATAGATCGCCCCATTCTAAGACCCGGAAGTCCTTGAAAAGTCTCCGACAGTGCTGACTGCGCATCTTTCTCACGGTTCCTCGATCTTGTGTTTTTACAAAATATTGAAAAATATACAAAAATTCCGAAAAATTAAAAAAAAGAGCAAGGAGGAAACCTAATCATATGGGATTAGCCTCCTTGTTACAGATCGAGGAATACACGAGAGACCCTAACCATGGATTAAAGCATTTTTACCGATTAAAATTTAAACTTTTATGAAAAAGAATTATAAAATACACGCAGGATTCATACCATAATCCTAGAACCCTAGGTGCCATATTTGAAGAAGCAAAACTAATTACATGATCAGTGAAACTAGATTCACATACCAATGTACAACCTGGCTTTGATACCAATTGAAGGAACTATTGGATTTATGCGGAAGCGATTTAGGACCTAGTACATTGGTATGCTAACCGAATCATCCTCGTTTCACGATTACCTCTTGGAGCGCAGATCTCATGTAGAATCTTCCCTTTTGTGATTCCTCTTCACGAACTGCTCACCTCAGCGTTGCAGCATGAACAAATCCCTTGATGCTGGACTGTGGCAGATCTTCCAGACTATGACTCAAGGGGGAACAGGAAGTGTGTGGGCACTCTCTCACTTTCAGGGAGATGACCATACATCAGCCCTCTGCAACCACCAAGTGGAAACCCTCGCAGAGGCTAATGACTAAACGTAGAATATATATGGGTTCCAAGAAACCCTAACCCTAAACTGAATGGGCTTTGGGTTTCTTGGGCTCTTCTCACTCTTGACCCTATTGGGCTTTAGAGAAAGAGCAAAAACCCAACATGATAATGGTAGTGGTGGCGGCGGCGGTAATGGTGGTGGCGATGGTAGTGGTAGTGGTGATAGCAATGTCTACGACGATAGTGATGGAGATGACATCGTGGCGGTGGTTGCGGCAGCGGCGATGGCGGTAGTAGTGGTAGCATGGTGGTGGTGATGACAATGGCTACGATGATGATGGTGGTGGTGGTGATCGTGATAGTGGTGGTGACGATGATGGTAACGATGGTAGTGGTAGTGGGGGTGGTGGTAATGACGATGGTGGTGACGTGGAGGTGGTGGTAGTGGTACGACGATGGTAGCGGTGGTCGTGTCGGGATGGTGGTGGCGATGGTGATGATAGTAGTGGTGAAGAGTAATTGAGATAGATAAGTGTTTTTCATTTTGTGCTCAGAATCAAAAAAGCAGAAATTTTTTGATTCTTTTTTCTGTTTCCCAGCACAAAAAATAAACCGGTTCATCCCGAGAACAAAAAAATAAACCGATTTTATCAAACGAGTTTTCTATCCATTTCTGTTCCCGGGAACAGAAATAGAAAAAAAAGTGATTTCGGGAAGGTTGTCACTCACACCCTTACTGTGACACCACATTCTAGAATCAGTTTATTTCATTACGTATGACATTAGGCGCAGTTACAATCACAACAATTGAATTAAAATACGTATAAACTTTTTCTTTTTTTGTTAATAAACGTTTATGTTTAAAATCAATTCCAAAAGTTGAAATCATAACTTAAACAATATGTGGAAGGAACACTTAAAGTTTATTTAACCATGTCATGCATTGCTCCCATAAAGTGCCAAATAGTCCTTTTAGACCAACAAGACTTAAAGACTTATTTTTATTGATGCTCAACACTAAACATCATCACTTTTTATTTACTCAAGAAATTTTATACTTCCTCTATGGTCCTCATCTCCCACTATATTATAGATCTCTTCATTAGCTACGTGTGGGTTCAAACCGCGCTCAATTTGGAGCACTGTAGTTCAAGTTATGAATTTTTGAAGAAAATGGTGCTGAATTTCGCAGGTGTAATGTCCTGTCTATAGCTGGTTAGTTAACATTTATATGATAGTAAGCGCAGCATGCTCAACTTAATTAATGCAGAAGCTAACTGATTAAATTTTCTCTTCTTCTTTTTCCCTTATGTATTGCAAACTTTTCCACTTCCATGGCCATAAAAAAAGGACAACATTTTGTCTGTAATTTGGACCACTTGGAATAATTCCTACAATGATAATTTCACCTGATTGACAGTTTAATATAATCAAAGCATACCACAACATAGATAAAACATATTGTTCAGCCATCCATGGCCTAGGCTATCTCATAATCATACTGTCTCAAATTAAAGTCCATGATGTTACTTATATAATTACATCAAATAAACAAAATAGATGCAATTAAATAAGTAACTTAGACCAGAGCATGCATCACTAATAGCATATACAAACTATGGCGACAAAAAATACATGGCATAGACAGGTACAAATCTAAATATCAATACCCTGACAATCTCAAAAAATACATGACGTATACAACTCAAAATAAAGTATGTCACTTCTGGTATAAACATAGTATAAAAATCCATGCATGCATCAGAATATGTATGACAATGCAGTGTGCAATAATGTAATCCTACTGGCCAGAGAATATAACAAGTATGCATTACGCAAGGAAACACCGTCTTGCAACATATCGTATGAAGAAACACCGTCTCATACTATGCATAAAGAAACATCATCTTATGCCTCACACAAGGAAACACCGTCTTGTGTGGTACACAAACATACATACATATCCATGCAACATATAACAATTTATTTTAACATACCATATCAAACTATCACCCTCCCTCGGAGTTTGGTGGAACAAACGGAGGATTAATCCCAAAGACTGAAAACTTACCTGTCAAGCACTATCCGCCAATGAACTCTTTGTATCGAAGAGGTCACAACCACAATCTCTCACGGTATCACAACGCCTTTTCCAAATATGTGAAGACAATCAGTAAGTCATAGTAAAATCATTAAAGATTCGAGTGATAAAAAATAAATAGAAAGTAAGTGATTAAAGAGAAAACACACGAAAGATATTTAAACTTTACCATTCAAAGAATTAACAAGAGTTACAACTTACAACAATTCTGAGCATTATTAATAAGTACCATTAAAATGGTCAAACAAAACTTATAATGCAACATAAGCGCATGCCATCTTGGGCAGGCCAATAGCACGACAAATTATGTAAGTTGGGCTAAAATATTTCTGGCCCAAACTAAATGCTGAATTGTGCTGAGTCTGCTGACAGTGGCGCTTCATGGGGTATTGAAAATGGCATCCATGCATAAAGGCCGTAATAAGAAGCATGGTCCTCTTTCTTACCTCAGAAGTCACAAGAATTCCGACAACTGCAATTATTATGGGATATAATATGACATGACATTTTGACATATTAATTTTAAAAAATATTAGATTTTAATATGTTAGGATATATTTTGATATTTAATAATTTTTTAATTTATGTAAAGTATATTATGTTTAATATTCAATAACTTTACAAAAAAAATTAAACTTATAATACCCATCAATTTTGTAAAGAAACATAAGATATAAATATTTATTATTATTTTTTTTAAATTAAAAATATCTAACACACTACACTGAGATTTATTTGCTATTCATTTTAGATTTTTATTGTGTTAATTTGATAAAATACCTATCAAGTTTTTTATAATATATAATAAAATTTCAAATATTATAAATATCGGAATGTGTGAGAATGTCGGGGAAGTCAAATATGATAGTTCAATTTTTCTTGAAGTATCAATGCATTAGAGGTCGTCACACATTATTTGATAGACAATATAGTTTATCAAGTCTCAACATCTCCTACAGCATGATCGTTATATTAACTTTTTAAGCTTGAAAACTAAAATTTAAAGGTCCTATGATAGTTCTTACTTCTTATTCTTTTTTAGATATGGACTCCAAAAGGCATTGCTTCAATAATTCTCTGTGCTTCATGACAACACCTACTTATTAAACTAACCTCACGCCGACAGCATTGGGTTTAATTTTTCAAAGGAGAAAAATAAAATACCTCTAATTTCATCCTTATTGAGTTATTTTTGGTATGTCAAAAAAAATTAATTTATTGTTTTTTTAATAAAAAATTATGAAAAAATAATCGTTCTAAAATTAATTATGAAAATACAGCAGTCAAACATATCCACATGGGGCGTGTTCCAATGGAGAAAGGCACGCCCAATGTGGGGCGTGACCTAAGCGTGAGACACGCCCACATGGGGCGTGACCAGGTGCTGCCACGTGGCACAAAAGTCAATAGTTTGACCGTAAACTTTGGAAGTCCATAACTTTTGACTCGAGTGTCCGAGTTAGGTAATTTATTTTTATTCCACGTAACTTTTTGAGATCTACGGAATGAAATTTCATTTGACATATTTTGTCTCTCACAAAAAAATTGTTTACAACAATGATACCATAAGAACGTTTAAACCCAAATTAATAAACAGAAAATCATTATTATGATTAGAAACATTCATAGTAAAGATCCTTAAGATTTTGGTAAAAATACATCAAATCGACATAGTTTTATTAAAAATGACATAACTTTGTTACCTTATAATTATTACAAAAAATAATCTATCATTTTTATAGTCATGAACAAAAACTTAAAAATCAAAATAAAACGAAAAGCACCCACTTAACTTTTTATTAAGAATCTTTATTATGAATGTTTCTAATCATAATAGTGATTTTCTATTTATTAATTTGAGTTTAAACGTTTTTATTGTATCATTATTGTAAATCAATTTTTTTTGTGAGAGACAAAATATGTCAAATGAGGTGTTATTACGTAGATCTCAAAAAGTTATGTGCAATCAAATTTTTTTTTTTTACATAATTCGGACACCCGAGTCAAAAGTTATGAACTTCCAAAGTTTTACGGTCAAACTGTTTACTTTTGTGCCACGTGGCAGCACCTGGTGAAACATGTCCCAATGGGACGTGTCTCTCTCCAACCGATCACGCTCCCGTAGAACGTGTTTGACTGCTATATTTTCGTAATTAATTTTAAAACGGCTATTTTTTTTTTCATAATATTTTATTAAAAAAAGCAATAAATTAAATTTTTTTTTTTTGGCGGTGTATCCTTATTGAGTTATTATGGATATATAGGATATACACAAATTTCCTTTGACACTCCAAGAAAATGTATATTGACCTTTGGTCCCTAGGAAGTAGGAACCCTATAAAAACTTACCTTTGAGTTTTTCTAGCTTTTTACAAGCTTTTCCTTTTGACAAAGATTTGCATACAGGTTATTGAATTTCGGCGAGGATTTTTTCTACTCCGATATAAAAATAAATTTTTTACTCCTGATCTTCATCATTAATTTTTATATATCTTATAGGAGAAAGGATATTCTTACTACTAAAATTTTCTACTACTAACTTACTACCTATCTAATCACCATTGAATCAAAGACAGAGAATGCTATAAAGTTTTTGAAAAAAGAGAAAATGTTGATCCAATGATGATTAGATAGGTAGTGAGTTGGTAGTAGAAGATTTTGGTAGATATAAAAATAAAATATCTTAATCATTAATATATATAATTGTAATATTTTCAAATATATTTATTAATTAATTATTAATCATTGATAAATTATAATCATCACATATATAAAGATTAACAATGACAAATATATATATATATATATTAATAATCGAAATAAATATCGAACTCAAAGAATCCATCCTCATTTCGAATAAAAAAAGTTCCATGTAAAATCAGGATAATATAAGAGAGGGTGAGATATTTTACTCACAGACTTATTTCGCCTAGTGATATTAATTCATATTTTTGTTAATTATAAAAGAGGGGTTTGAGTTTGTTTTGGACCATTAAAAAATAAAAGGAAAATTTTTCTACTAGCACAACTACTGTAATCTTTTTGTATTCTAGTTACTATCCATCTAGAAGTTGAATATTTATTGGTCCAAAGTTTCTTTCAACGAAAAGAAGAGCTGATTTGTATTAAAAAGAAAAAAAAAAAAGTAAAGAAAAGAAGAGCTGATCAATTTTGTTGCCTGGTCTTATATTTAAGTTTTTTATTAATCTAGAAGTCAAAATTGAAGGTTCTGATCGTTCTAGTTGCCAATATTTCGGACGAGAAGACTCAAAACAAATACACAAGTGAAATTCTAACTTTCAAGCATTTATTTTCTTTAAAATTAAAAACAAAAAAACTACTACCGGCGTCCTGCTCATTATTAGTTGATTTAAACCGGTCTATGTCATGTCATTATATATATATATATATATATATATATATATATATATATATATATATATATATATATATATATATATATATATATTTTGTGGAAGATTATACTTACAATTTTTTTTTTTTTACAAACTTTACAACCATATTTTATCACGTTGATTTTCGCCAATCAACGGTTATCATTTATTGTGAATTAATAATTAATTAATGAGTTTAATTTGCTAAAATCATAATCGTTGATTGACAAAAATCAACGGTGATAAGATATGATTGTAAAAGGTTGTAAAAAAAAATGTTGTAATTATAACCTCCCTCATATATATTTATAGGGAGAGGTTATATTTATAACCCAAATAGTATACAAACTCTTACAACTATATCATAACCGTTGATTTTTGCCAATAACGATTGTCATTTATTATGAATTAATAATTAGTTAGTAAATTTGATTTGCAAAAATCTTAACCGTTGATGGACGAAAATCAACGGTTAAGATATAGTTGTAAGAAGTTGTAAATGAAAATATGTTGTAAGTATAATCTTCCTCATATATAAACCCCAAAAAATTTCACGGGAAGTAATTCTAGTCGGACGAGTCTAGGATAAAACCTTTAAACCACTCCCAAAGATATATTGAAAATGATCGAACTCATACTATCACCTCATTTGTTCAGCTCTCGTACTCCAACTGAACTATCATGATTTGATCTTCTCTTGCATCTTCAAATTAATATGAAAATAAATATTACAAATATTTCCCCTCTTGTGTGGGAAACTTTATTGCCGGCAAGCTCCTAACCAATTTTTTTAATTTTGAGAAGAATTCGACTCATTACTTTCACACTAAACACATTATGTGAGGTATTATTGGATCTGGGATGTGGTGGAAGATGGATAACTCAAACTCGCCGAAGTGCACATCAACCTCAATTGGTCCGACATGATGACTAAGCCGCTACCAGTAAGGAAATTTGATGACTACTATGAAGGTGTCGGGCAGCTGCTAAACCCGACGTATTAAAGTTAAAGGGGGAGATTTGTTGGGTGATGTTCCTCCATTAATAGTGACATGCACTCTCAAAGGATAATTGTAATCACATCCTATTGACATCCACTGCATTTGATTTTCAAACAATGTCATGTCTTGTCTTGCATCTTTAAATGAAGGGTTTAGTGTCTGTCATTTTAACATATATACGCTTATATTTTTTCAACCATATAATTATGTACTTCAGGGACTACATAGTTATAATATGAAAGTTATTTTTTTCTCTCTCAACATCAGCCAACAAATTTATGAAAAGTTTATGAAGAGAGAGGAAAAAATAATTTTAATATTATAGAAAAAAATGTGTCATTTTAAAGGACACAAACTTAAGTCCTTTTAAGAGAGAAATAGACACAATGAGGTGTGAATCCCACCGGAAAAAAAAAAGTTTGAGTCTCACCTCTATCTGTCTATCTCTCTCTTAAAAAGATTTAAGTTTGTGTCATTTAAAATGACACATACTTTTTTCAATATTATAATTATGTATTCTCTAAGATACATAATTATAAAAAGGTGAAAGGACATGAGTTTATATTTTATTTTTTTTGGTGAAATGAGTTTATATTCTTTAAAATAAAAGAAATGACAAATAATTTTTCCTTAAATTAATATGAAAATAAGTATTACAAATATTTCCCCCTAAATTAATATGAAAATAAATATTACACATATTTTCCCTCTCGTGTGGGATACTTTATTGCCGTACTGGTCAAGCAAGCTCCTAACTAACTTTTTTTATTTTTTAAGCTCGTAAGTCGAAACCTTTTAAATGGTCTTCTTTTGTTTTTTTTATTTTTTTTTTATTTTCTCTACTCCCATTGCTGCATTATTATTAGTTATTACAAAACGAGTAGGCCTACTTGTTTGACCATTCGAGAATGGAACTTTCCCTTTCAAATTAGTTTTTCTTATTTAAAAATAACAATAAAATCCTCGTGATTCCATTCTTTGACTCTTCAATAGCCGCCTGTTTTCGGAATCAGTGGTATAAATACAGACATGCTTTTCCATTCCAAACTCAGAAAGCTGAAAACGTGCTTCACAACCCAAAGAGCACATTTTCTCTTCTTTTTTTTTGGTTACTTCATTCTTTAATTCTTTCGCATATTTGTGTGGGGGGTTCTACAAAGAAGCATAGTTGAAAGAAATCTGTGTGTTCATTTTGAACCTTGACGAGGAAGAAGAAGAAGAAACAAGGTGGTGGGGTTGTTTTTGTTGTTGTTGTGGAGAAAGAGCAACAATGGAGGGAAATGATATATACAGAGCAAGTAATAGTTTAAGAGCAAGAAGTTCAACAGTTTGGAGAAACAGTGGGGAGGAGGTATTCTCACGGTCATCACGTGAAGAGAACGATGAAGAAGCTCTGAAATGGGCTGCACTTGAAAAGCTTCCCACTTACAACCGTCTCAGGAAAGGGTTGTTGACCACTTCACATGGAGCTGCTAATGAAATCGATGTCACTGATATTGGTTTTCAAGAGAGACAGAAACTGCTTGAGAGGTTGGTCAAAGTTGCTGAAGACGACAATGAGAAGTTCTTGTTAAAGCTCAAAGAACGAGTTGATAGGTATAATATCTTAAGGATGCACTCACTCCCCATCCTTCATTCTTCTCACTTTATTTTACTCACTCATTCATGATCTCTGATAAGTTCCTTATTTTTGTTGGCAGAGTTGGGCTTCATATTCCAACAATTGAAGTTCGATATGAGCACCTCAATATTGAGGCTGAGGCTTTTGTGGGAAGCAGATCTTTGCCCACTTTCATCAACTCTGCCACTAACGTTATTGAGGTAAGCAGAGGCATTTTCCAATTCATACTCTCTTTTTTAAAAAAAATTTGTTTCTTTTTTCTGTTTTGCAATTAATTAGTCTCACAATCTTTCTATGTTTGGCCTTCCAGAGTTTGCTGAATCTGCTCCGTATCATCCCGAGCAAAAAGAAACATGTGACTATTCTTAAAGATGTTAGCGGCATCGTCAAACCTCGCAGGATGACACTGCTCTTGGGTCCTCCCGGTTCAGGAAAGACCACACTCCTTTTGGCCTTGTCAGGAAAACTTGATTCAAGTCTTCAGGTGAAAGGCATTTCCCTTCAATATTTATTACTTGTTAATTGGCAAACATACTATGTTTCTTTCTGTTTTTTTTTCAACCTAATTTGGATATCGATGTGTCTTTCAGGTATCTGGGAGAGTGACTTATAATGGGCATGAAATGAACGAGTTTGTACCTCAGAGAACTGCTGCTTACATCAGCCAGCATGATGTTCATATTGGAGAAATGACTGTCAGGGAAACCTTGGCTTTCTCAGCAAGGTGTCAAGGAGTTGGATCACGTTATGGTTAGTCCATTTTTTAACACCTGCCTAATTTTTTCAAAATGTAATTTGCGATATATGTAGCCTGAGCTTGACTGGTTATTTGTTTTTGGGATCCAAACAGACATGCTATCTGAGTTGTCTAGAAGAGAGAAAGCAGCTAATATCAAGCCTGATCCTGATATTGATGTCTACATGAAGGTGAGAAAAAAAAGAAGCTATTCTCAATCTTTATTGAAGTGAAAAAAAATATTTTTTAATTTACTAATATGCTTTAGTAATGCATATATTATCTTTGCATCTGATTGTCTTTTGATATAACAGGCAACTGCAACTGCAGGCCAGGAGTCAAGCATAGTAACCGATTACACACTAAAGGTAATACTAAAATAAGGTTCAATTTAGCTTAGTTAATTAGTTCTGTCATGCGTTGATGTTTGTTATGAAAGCCAAGGTATTTAGTTATTTAATGTGTGATCTTGCAGATTTTGGGGTTGGATATATGTGCTGATACTATGGTTGGGGATGAAATGTTGCGTGGGATCTCTGGTGGACAAAGGAAGCGTGTTACCACAGGAGAGATGCTTGTTGGACCAGCTAATGCTCTATTCATGGATGAAATCTCAACTGGGTTGGACAGTTCCACAACTTTTCAGATAGTGAGCTCTCTGAGGCAATATGTTCACATTCTTAATGGAACTGCACTTATATCACTGCTCCAGCCAGCACCTGAGACATATGATCTTTTTGATGACATTATCTTAATCTCTGATGGCCAAATTGTGTACCAAGGACCCCGTGAATATGTTCTTGACTTTTTTGAATCTATGGGTTTCAAATGTCCTGAGAGGAAAGGTGTTGCTGACTTCCTTCAAGAAGTTACTTCGAAAAAGGACCAAGCACAGTATTGGGCGCGCAGAGATGAACCTTACAGATTTGTAACTGTTACTCAATTTGCTGAGGCATTTCAATCATTCCACATTGGTAGGAGACTTGGAGATGAGCTTGCAGTTCCATTTGATAAGTCTAAGAACCACCCAGCTGCATTAACCACTGAAAAGTATGGTATTAACAAGAAGGAGCTCTTAAAGGCTAACTTCGCAAGAGAGTATTTGCTTATGAAAAGGAATTCATTTGTTTACATCTTCAAGCTATGCCAGGTTCGTTCTATCTAGCTCACTTATATAAATATATGCTATATTAATTTCATATTTATGTAACTATTTCATATGCATGATTTTGACTTATCATTTTGCTCTTGGTGCTTTTCAGCTTACCGTCATGGCATTAATAGCATTGACACTATTTCTACGAACTGAGATGCATCGTAATAATCAGGATGATGCCGGTGTTTATGCTGGTGCTCTCTTTTTTACATTAGTAACTGTTATGTTTAATGGAATGGCTGAGATTTCTATGACCATTGCTAAGCTTCCCGTATTCTACAAGCAACGGGACCTTCTATTTTATCCCTCATGGGCATATGCTATTCCTTCATGGATTCTCAAGATTCCTGTCACATTAGTGGAAGTTGCTGTTTGGGTATTTCTAACATACTATTGTATTGGATTTGATCCAAATGTTGGAAGGTAAAGAAGCTGCTTTTATCTATTAGTGGCATGTGAATGCTAGTTCTTGCTTTTCACTTAATACTTATGAAGTGAGGTCTTGAATTTCTTGCAGGTTCTTCAAGCAGTACCTTGTGCTATTATTTATCAGTCAGATGGCTTCTGGATTATTCCGAGCCATTGCAGCACTTGGTAGAAACATGATTGTCGCTAACACATTTGGGTCCTTTGCTGTTCTCACTTTTCTTTCATTGGGTGGCTTCATTCTCTCAAGAAGTAAGTTCAATTAACATCACAACACAAGTCAGCAATAAAATAATAATAATAGTTGTTGCAATTATCACATACTGAAACATTATCTAATGATGGTTCTTTCATTTCATTGCCAATGAAAACAGAGGATATCAAAAGCTGGTGGATTTGGGGTTACTGGATTTCACCTTTAATGTATGGCCAGCATGCTTTAATGGTCAATGAATATCTCGGGAACAATTGGCACAACGTAATTTCTTGAACATGCAACTTTATAATTTATCTAATCTACTTTTGTTTAAGAGTAAGAAACATTTAGTTAGGCCTAATTTATTTATTTGTTCTCCAATTACAGTCTACCTACGATTTAGGAGCTGTATTTTTGGATACCCGTGGATTCTTCACAGATGCATATTGGTATTGGTTAGGCCTTGGGGCATCGGTTGGATTTGTGTTCCTTTTCAACGCTTTGTTTGGTCTGGCTCTTGAGGTCCTCGGCCGTGAGTATTTTTCACATCATTTGAGATTAATTAAGCTTTAAAATTCTTATAGTGATAATGATACAAGATTTTATTGATAAATATGCATTTGAATGTGCAGCATTTGAAAAGCCACAAGCAAATATAACTGAAGAATCAGATGACAGCACCGTAGAAGAAGTTGAATTACCACGCATACGTGAGCTATCTTGCTTATATCATTCTTTAACACTCATTGGCAAAAGTTAATTAGTAATTCATAATCTTCCTTCAGACAACGCTAAACATTATTTTCAATTGTGATGCAGAAAGTTCAGGAAGAGGTGATTCTGTTGTTGAGTCAAGCAACGAAAAGAAAAAAGGAATGGTTCTTCCTTTTGAACCACATTCTATCACATTTGACGATATCATATACTCTGTTGACATGCCACAGGTATGTTATAAATTTAGCATTTGCATTTCTAGCAGTGTTTCTATTTTATCTCTGCTTGAATAAAAAACAATTTGATGAGATCAACCTGACTCATTTGATTTCAACTCTGGTAGGAAATGAAAGAACAAGGTGTACAAGAGGACAAATTAGTGCTTTTGAAGGGTGTCAGTGGTGCATTCAGGCCAGGTGTTCTCACAGCTTTGATGGGTGTGAGTGGAGCTGGCAAGACTACTTTGATGGATGTTCTGGCCGGTAGGAAAACCGGTGGATATATTGAAGGAACCATAAAAGTTTCTGGGTACCCTAAGAAGCAAGAAACATTTGCTCGAATCTCTGGTTACTGTGAGCAGAATGATATCCACTCACCTCATGTTACAGTTTACGAATCCTTGCTCTACTCAGCATGGCTTCGTTTACCTTCAGGAGTTGATTCCAGTACCAGAAAGGTTAGTTAGTAGTTAGTACTTGCAATATAATGAAAATTTTAAGCTATTTATTTAATTGAGATTGTTGGCTTTCTCAACTTAAGGCTGATTGTTCAAACTTGACAAATGGTTGTAGATGTTCATTGAGGAAGTGATGGAACTGGTGGAGCTTACAACATTGAGGAACTCGTTGGTTGGTTTGCCAGGCGTGAGTGGTCTCTCTACTGAACAGCGCAAGAGGCTCACTATTGCAGTTGAATTAGTGGCTAATCCTTCCATAATCTTCATGGATGAGCCTACTTCTGGGTTAGATGCAAGAGCTGCTGCCATTGTTATGAGAACTGTTAGGAACACTGTGGACACAGGAAGAACTGTTGTTTGCACCATCCATCAGCCTAGCATTGATATATTTGAAGCTTTTGATGAGGTTAGTTAGTGAGTGAGTGGTGATAATGATAAATGAAGTTTTATTTTACATTTATATTTTCCTTCTTTCTCCATTAATTAGACTTGAATCTGACATATAATATTATCATATGGGATTCTAGTTATTCCTGATGAAGCGCGGAGGACAAGAAATATATGTTGGGCCACTTGGTCGTCATTCTACCCATTTGATCAAGTATTTCGAGGTAGGATCCTACTCACATTCAATATTAACTTAAGTGAACGACAATAATTTTTTGTTGTATTTACCTAAGTTTTCCAATAATTTCCATTGTCCAGAGCATTGAGGGTGTGAGTAAAATCAAAGACGGATATAACCCAGCAACATGGATGTTGGAAGTTACATCTACTGCACAAGAAATCAATTTAGGTGTTGATTTTACTGACCTATACAAGAATTCTGATCTATATAGGTAAGCTAATGCATATATATATATTAACTATTGTCATGTATAAATGTTTCCTTGATTTACAAAATGCTTAAATTGTTTTATATTTCATGGCTCTTCAGGAGAAACAAGCAGCTTATACAAGAACTGGGCCAACCTGCTCCTGGTTCAAAGGATCTTCATTTCCCTACTCAATTCTCACAGTCATTCTGGGTCCAATGCCAGGCTTGCTTGTGGAAACAGCGTTATTCATATTGGCGCAATCCACCATACACTGCTGTGAGATATTTCTTCACTACTTTCATAGCCTTGATGTTTGGAACAATGTTCTGGGACCTCGGAGGCAAACAGTAAGTCACAAAATATTCATATTCGATTATGTAATCTTCCTATTTGATTTCCACTTTGAATATATAATGATACCATGTGGTTTGGTGACTTACATTACAACAGTTCAAATAGACAAGACTTGTTGAATGCGGTGGGTTCAATGTCTACCGCTGCTCTCTTCCTTGGGGTACAGAATTCTTCATCAGTACAGCCAGTGGTAGCAGTTGAAAGAACTGTGTTTTATAGAGAAAAAGCTGCTGGAATGTATTCTGCCTTACCCTATGCATTTTCACAGGTAACTTAAAATCATTATTATTATTATTATTATTATACTAACATTTTCATTATTAGTACTTCAGCTTGTATTGTTAACACAACTCATTCCTTTGTCACAGATTCTAGTAGAGTTGCCTTATATTTTTGCTCAAGCAGTGACATATGGACTCATAGTTTATGCTATGATGGGATTTGACTGGACTGCAGAGAAATTCTTTTGGTTTCTATATTTCATGTTCTTCACATTGTGCTACTTCACCTTCTACGGCATGATGTCCGTGGCAGTGACACCAAATCACCATGTTGCTTCCATTGTGGCTGCTGCATTTTATGCAATTTGGAATCTCTTCTCAGGATTTATCGTCGCAAGACCTGTAAGTGTTGCCAAACTATATATGAATTAAGAATGCATTATTAATAGATGGAGATGGAACATGTTAATGTAATGTATATTTATTATGCTGACTCACTAAACAATTTGTTCTTACATTAACAGAGCATCCCAGTGTGGTGGAGATGGTACTATTGGGCATGTCCGGTGGCATGGACAATATATGGATTGATTGCATCTCAGTTTGGAGATATAACTACAGGAATGGAATCTGAAAATGGAAAGTCTGTGAAAGATTTCCTTGATGAATTTTATGGTTTCAAACATGACTTCATTGGTGTTTGTGCAGTTGTCGTTCCCGGCATCGCCCTTCTCTTTGCTTTTACTTTTGCTGTTGCAATCAAGGCTTTCAACTTCCAAAAGAGATAGATATTGAACGTGAAGGATTCTTTATATTTTTTATTTTGTTTTTCTATTTTCTATTTTCTATTTACTCTTGTCTCTACCATTAGTGCTAGCTTAGGAAACTTGTTTCCTCTCTACTACCAATTTGAAGCTTCTTTATATGATAAATGTACAAGCATATGATTTTGATAATACTTTTGTATTGTTAGTTTTATTTTCAATGGAAAAATATTTATTTTGAGGCCAGCCTATAAAAATCACTTGTGAGTTCTGAATTCTCTATTCCTTATCTCTTGATAATATATATTCTCATATTCATTTACATAATGTTGAATTGGCATGCAAGAAGCAAAAGCTTTGCTTGACCTATTCATCTTCCATGCGAACTAGACTTAATTTTTCCACTCAAGGCTGGAACTTAGCTACAACATTCGCAACATAATGTATAGTTAGTGTTCTTCCTCAATCAAGAAAACTGTGACCAATCGTTTCTGTTATGTCCTGGTGACTATTGGCTGATCAGTAGTACTTGAAACTTTTTGTATTTGTAATAACAGGCAAAGTAATAATAAAAATGATTGACACGCATTCAAATTTTACTAACAAGCAATTTAGTACATATTCAGTTTTTCTTCTTTTTTTTGAGAATTTTTTCTTTAACTCTTTCAGTAAAAAAAATTTGTAAGATAATTTGAAAGCAAAACACGTCTAATCAAAACATAATTAAAAAAAAAACAAAACTCTCTTAATGATATTTTAATTATAAATTGTTCAAACACAAAAATAAGCTAACATAATCATACATAGACTATTATTTTTTTTAATTATTTGGAAAAATACATTCTGGAATTAAAAATAATTTAAATTGAAATATATACCTATTTTGAAAAATAATTAACATATAATTTTTATTTTTTTAGAGATAAAATTGGATAAATTAAAACTATATATATATATAGTTGATGAAACAAATAATAACTCAAGAAATAATTGCAAGACCTCTTGACAATACTTTTATATAGTTGACTATCTGGAGAAACATTAATCAAAATTAGATAAAGCTGCGTTTAAAATAGTGACTAAGACATAAAAAAGTGTATACAACTCTAGGTTATATATTTTCGTGGATAACTCTCCATTTATAAGACTTAAAGTATGCAGTTCCTGAGGTTGTACACACACACAAAAAATGCAGTTCGTGCACTTAGTAACCCCGCAATTTGAGTGTTTAGGCGTTTATGTTGAAGAAAATCCTGCAAATGTATAGAATTTAAGAAATTTTAGATGTAAGAGTACACAGAATGTCGAGAAATTATTTTTGCAACACAGTTACACATCTTACATCAAATAATTTATCTTGCTTTTATGTCCTTAAAAAAAGGTGGACCAAGGCCCATCATGCCAATTAATTTACTTTTATGTTTTTCTCGAGAAAATCTATGAATCCAATAAAATCAAACTGTTGCTATGGGTTGAATTAAATTTGGTTTGGTTATTCTGTTTGGCCCAACTTTTGATACGTCAAAAGTATAAGGCATAAGCCTCACGAAAAATTGTACAAAAAAAAAAACTCCTGAAATTACTATAAAATACAATAAACGCCGTTGCCGGGGATCGAACCCGGGTCACCCGCGTGACAGGCGGGAATACTTACCACTATACTACAACGACTTCTTGTTCTCCGTTAATGTCAATTTAATTTTGACCTTTCAAATAGGTATATACCTCCCGTTGATAATGCCACTGATATTCTGAAAGTGATTAACCATGGTCCATGTTCCAATATTATGTGTTTGGAGTTTTTTATTTTATTTTTTCTTCAAAATGATACCCTTGATAAACTCATTCCAATCACTTGTTTCATGTTGTATTTCCTGATTAAGATGCATATCAAATTATGGGGTTCCAATCTTCTTGCATGGTCGGTTCCAAAATTGGCAAAATTTCAGTACTTTGTCTCCCATTCTCCTATGTTTTTGGTTGAGGAAATTACTTGCTTTGTGCTTTAGACCATATCAGCCTTTTTGTCTGCTCCTTGTAAGTTTATTGACGATCTTAGGCCACTTAGTCGATCTTTTCAGATTTTGCTTTGCATAGTATCAAATTTTCTTGTCTTAGTTAACTCAGATATGCCACCCCATTTATGGTATATGAATAGCTAGACCATGTTGCCCTGTCTTTTGGTCTCTTATTCTTATCCATCCAAGCAAGAAAATGCACTCTTTCATAGCTTTAAATGCACCATTAATTGTGTTTGATTTATGAATATTCACAAACCAAGACACCATATAGGGGAATAAGTGGAATGTTGTTAACCTAAATGATAAAGCAATGAATTTATTTGTGATGGCTAAAAAGAAAAACTACGAATTTTTTTTAATGAGTAATGACGACATCGAGATTTTAATTAAAAGATTTTCAAAAGTTATTAAAAGTTTTATTTTGTAGTTAATTTCAAGTGAATGTAAAGCTCAAATTCCATAAAGGTAATTTAATCAACCTTTAAGTGCGAAGATTATGATTGTTTTATCACATATAATTAATGGGAAGAGTGTTTGTTATTTTAAAAGACGTAATTTTGTCTCATTTTAAATAAAAAAATCGAATTTTTTTTATATATTGATGGTTTTTCAACGTTTTTTATTCTCTACAAAATTAGGAAGAGAGATGAATAAAAAAATATTGTGAAAAAAAGAGAATATAAAAAACCAAATTAATATATATATCAAAACACTGATAGCTTCACGTGAAATTACACAAAGTTAGGTAATTTAAAATAACAAACATCTTTTTGATGGTTTAGAATTTTGAGTTCCATCTTTATTAATATATATTTTTGGGAAAAGTGTTTGTCATTTTAAATGACACATCTTATATCCTTCTACTCTTACAAAGAGGTGAGACCCACACCTTTATTTTTTTTTTCTATTATATATAATATTATTTTATTCTATT
Organism: Gastrolobium villosum; assembly: GCA_032173675.1. Classification (NCBI taxonomy): domain Eukaryota; kingdom Viridiplantae; phylum Streptophyta; class Magnoliopsida; order Fabales; family Fabaceae; genus Gastrolobium; species Gastrolobium villosum. The sequence continues at coordinate 27,633 of JAVKPL010000225.1, forward strand.
TGATAAGTCTATTATTATAAGGTAGAGACAAACCTACGTCATCTACTTTAAAATAGGTATGCTTAAGAATAGGCATTCCAGTTAATGAACTCAAATAGGTGAAAATTACAAGTGGTTTATAATCAACATCTAATTAGCTTTTAACACAAGCACACACACAATACAGAATTGGTGCCAGTAGTTCTTGTCTCCCAAACTAAAAATCTTATGGTATGTAATTTCAAAAAAAATATCTTATGGTATGTCAAATCCTTAATTCAAACTAATTTGTTAACTCTAATTTAAAATTTGAAACTACTACCTATGTGCAAATTTAGGGGGTGACAATTTTTAACACTAACCATCGACACAACACGTATATGATATGAAAATTTTGTGTTTGGGTCGATCCATTTTCAAATTCGTGTCGTGGTTTTGACACAAATGGATTCAAAAAAATTGATTCATGTCGTGTGTCAACCTGTAAATTTGAAATTGACTTGCCATAATTTTTTAAAAGTTATTCGTGTCATGTCGACTATTTGGAATTGATAGATTATTCGTGTCTTGTTAACCCGCAAAATAAACAGAAAAATATTTGTACCGAAGGATTTAAATTAAATTTCAAATTTATATCGAATTCGTATGGAGTGGTGTAGATCCCAATTTTCATCCCTATCTCTATGCAAATGGATTAACTAGACGTCTCAGATTTTAAGTGCTATACTAATGTGCATGAACCACACCAGAAATGAACTGGCGGAGGCAAAGGTAACCACATAAACCTAAATAAGAAAGGAAGATACATGAATGAAAAATATGCATGAAAGTAGAAAAGGCCGGCGATGGCGTTGCTTCCAATTAGCTAGGAGCCACTCGTGCGGTACTTACCATTGAAAACGATACGATTTTGGAATTTGTAGTCATTTTCTTTGGAAATCAAATTAATATAGACCCACGGATCGAGGTTGAGCCTTGTTAACTCAAGAGAGCTACCTCTCAATCACATTGATAAGATTAAGATAACAATACTGATATCATAGATCCGAAAGGTATAGTGGTCATTCACAATGTGAAAAGACATTGACCTAATGAATAAGGAGAAAGTCCATATAGTTTTTCTTTCTTTTCTTTACTTCTTGTTTTTTTCCTTTTGGCACCGAATGCTACCTACTATATGATTTAGACTTGCTCCTCGTGTGGTGGGATCAAAAAAAGAGATAGGAAACAAATGATAATTGATACTCCTCGCAAAGTGACTTTGGAATTCACACGTCAATATGATTTGAAAAGGTGAATATTGAAGCCGTGTTGAAAAGTTTGATGAAAGCATTCGTCTTATTATATTGGTGTAAGTAAAACATCTCATTCAAAAAATCGTAATACAAATCTAGCTTATATGATCTCTTAATTGATGTGACTGAGATTGATTCGGATATCCTGGCCGATAAAGAAGTTTGATTCTGATATTTGATAAAAACACTTTAACAAAGTCCTGATTTGGGTTCATTGAAACATGCCGCATAGTCCTGTAATATAATTGGTATTGCATTATGCACCTCAATGTAGGAACAAAAACCAATCAGTTCAACTAGAGAGTTTTCATATCCTAAACATTTCGCCCATAATGAAACACAACAACTAAACTTCACCACAAAAGGGGGTTGCCTCTTCTCTTCACGGAGTCTCCAATTATTTGTTCAAAGTTGGGATTTAGCTGTCTTTTACTTTGAGGCACTTCAATCATTCCCATGATGGGGTCCCTTAAACCTGCCTTAAAATATAAACTATATCAAGCATCTTGCGTCTTATATAAACTCATAATCATAGTTTCAAATAAAGCCAAAAAATTTCCCTTATCACTACGTGGATTCTAATCCACGGTACGTCCTGATGTCATATCAACGTGGGATCAAGCTTACCACTAAGCTAACTTTATTTCCTTAAGACCTAACCAAATAAAGCCAACAATCTCCTCCGGTGTCACTAATCAGATTCAATCCTTTGATATTATTTGCGGGATCAAAGAGTTAACACTTATAAGTCGTATCGAAAGTTATAAGTGATGGCAAGTGTGCAATTTTTATTTTGTTAAGGGGTTGTTTGGTAGGAGTTGAAGTTAAAGTAAGGCTAAGAAAATTATTTCCCCATCATTTGTTTTTTCATAAAATGGTTATAGAATATTACCAGGGTGAGATTATTTTTTTTTTCTGTAACGCCCGGTAGCTTTAAGAATCAATGACTATCCCCATACACTAATACGAGACTTTTCAACATGCTTTATTCTCATTTATACATTTTTTGGGAAAACTTATCAGGAAGTCACTCATCCCATAATTGTTCCAAGTCAAGCACGCTTGACTATGGAGTTCTTCTGTTCTGGACTACTGAAAAGTGGGTAGTACCAATTAATTCTTATAAGTTATCCCAACTGTGCAATCTCAAATCTGCACAATCCCTCTCTTTCGAGTGTCGATTCGATTCATTCATGTTTCTCGCTGGAAGCCTGCCAGGAGCCGCTACTTGTATGTGCCCTTTCGCACCATGCCCTTTCGCACATGTGATCACTCACCGCCATCGTCAGTGCTCGGGATGTTATATTTCTCATGTGATAGGAAAATTAGCACAACATTCTTGGAAAAAGTTTGGCTTGTCAAACATCTTTTAGTAACTTATCTGAAAAAAAATTTCACCATATTTCTAGAAATTATATTTTTTACTCTAACAACACCCCTTAAGGATTCTTTAGTGTCGTATCTAGTTTCAGGGATTGCACCCATTACCATGGGCTGGGATGTTAAGTCCATCGAATCCTAAGGCTGGAGCGGACCAAAATAAAGCCAACATCGACTTTTCTTCAAAATTTCATGCTCTAGTAATATCTTTTCATACAGGCACTCAAATTAGGGCTGGCAAAAGCGCCAAAACTTCAAAAAGAAAATGGGTTAATGAGCAACCCGGCCCGTTTTATGAGTGGGTTGCTAAAATAAAAAAAAATATAAAAATTAAATACAAAAAATTAAATTCTGCATAAAAATAAATATTTTTTTTTGCATGAAAGCATATAAAAATCTGCATAAAATCCTAATGTGCTTATGAAACCAAGAAGATCAGTGTTTAATAATCTACATATAAATATACATTTTTCAATTCAGAAATAATAATAAAAAATAAAATCATATCAAGGTAAAACAGAATAATTTTATATAGTGTTGTACTGTATATATTCGAAAAAGCCATTTGATTCAGAGATATCATGTTACATAACAATTTCTAAAAAAAAAAGGGGTTTTATGTCTTGTGTTTTGTAGTGCTGGCAGGTTTGGCGGGGCGGGTTTGGCGGGCTGGTTGTGAAAAACCTAACTCCAATTTGAGAATAATATACATAATCTTTTCAACCCATTTTGCCAGCCCTAACTCAAATTAAGGAAAGCGCCAAAACTTCAAGAAAATAATAAATGATGCTTAAGTTTGACACGTTCAGTTATACCCTCTCACTACAATAGTTTAACACCTTTTACAGTTTTACTTATAAAAATCAGGAATATCATTATCCAGCACTTCTAATGTAGTACCTTTCATAAAACATATCCGAAATCAATAATTTTATATACTTACCGTATATATTACAGCATTTGTTCATATCATGTCCAATTTCTTTATGTCTTGTGTTTTGTAGTGTTAGTATGTCGTGTTGTAGCTAACTCCAATTAGAGAATAATATACATAATCTTTAACCTATATGCTGCAGGATCAACTTGCATACCACACCAGATTTTAGTACTGCAATTTGGCATGTACGATACATACGGCTAGTGGAGTAGTAAATACTATATAGAAATTAAGATGGAAATGCAGAGACAGAAAACTCTAGAACTGAATACTGTCATCCTCTTGTGCCAGTTAATGACGCACCATTTCTTTTCTTATCAACAGGACTGGTGGCAATCAAATATGTATATGTTAAGATCTGCTTCATGTCATTGTCAGATTGAAGTATTCACTGATCATTTGATGGAATAGTTCACATCATTCTATTATTGTGTAATCAGCATTCAATATCCGTACGATGATAGCTTAATTAGGATTAGAACAAACCAATGAAGATAGTTGAAAATATATAGATTATTTCAACTCATGCTACTCTCATTATATTTAAATATGAAAAAAATACGTGTCATTTTAAATGACATTTTTTCTCTTTAAATATTCGATTTATACAGGCAAATTAATTATTATCTCTGATACCATTATTGGATAAGGAGGAAGAGCCCATAAAATAACTACCCAATGGATTAAAGAGTAACCTACCGTAATTAAATGGGTTCAACATTATTTTTTAATCTAAAATCTTAAGTTATTAGATTTATAATTTTTTCTACTTATAAAATTCTCACTTAATCCATTTTTAATTAATATAGACTTTATTACTCTCACTTAAATTCTCAAAAAATAATTTTTTCCAAACTAATTAACCAATTTTTTTATGTCTTGGAATAAAATGAGAAAGATAAAACAACAACGATAATAAAGATATGGAGAGAATAACTTTTAGAGCTCTCCTTTTTAGAAGTGGTCAGAAGTGAGAACAATAAAAATAGAGAAAGTCATATACAGTTTATCTCTCTTGTTTTTTTTTTAAAGATATTTTAGGAATACCTATTCTATGAGTTTTTGTTACAAATAACTGTGTAACATAAAAATAATTTTTTTTCTTTAATCATTTGAGTTACATAAAATGCAATAATGCATGTCCTCTCTCTCTCTCTCACTTGACGTGTGTGCCACTTTCTATAGAATAGAAATTGGAAAAATCTTAAAGAGAAGATCAATACACCAAGTCTCGACATCTCTTACATTTTTTGATTTTTTTAATTAATTAAGGAGGAAAAAAAATCACAAACCTTATCTTTATTGTAGATATAGTATGGGCTTTCCATCTCTGTATTGTTGCAAAATTTTATTGGATGCAGCAGGTAAGTAAGTTTCACTTGCTTTTTTTTTTAAAAATAAAAAAACAAAAAAGTACAAGGTCAGTTTGGAGTACAAGAAGATAGGATAGGATAACTTATCATATCCTACTTTTATCTCTTGTTTAATGGGTTAATAGGATATGATTAGCTTATCCTGTTCCATCATTTTATCCTATCTAATACATGATTTCTTATCCTATGTGGAAATGTGGGTTAGCATACCAATATTGGATACCCAATATATCCTCACGCTACTCAATATATTTGTATTTATTGCATTATATTTTGTTTTTTCTTTCTTCTTTCTCCTTCTACATAATTTTATCAAATTGCTAATTACGTGCTCATCAAACACACGACATCATACCATATCCTTATCAACCCCATATCATACCCTACCCTTATTATATCCTGTACACCAAACGAGTCATAAGATATGGTTTTCATATCCTAATGTTACTGGAGAAGGTTTTATTTGCTGCGACAGAAGAGCTATAAAATCCATAGTATATACCCAAACTTCCGTTCAGACTTAAAGAAATTGTATATTGACCTTCAGTTCCTAGGAACCTTATAAAAACTAACCTTTTGAGTTTTTCTCGCTTTTTACAAACTCTTCCTTTTGAAAAGTTGGCATGTTGGTTATTGGAATAGAAAAAAGGTCCATGTAAAAGCAGGACAACATAAGACAGGGTGAGATGTTTTGCTCACAAACTTATTTCCGGGTTCAAAAGGACAAGTGCTTCATATTTCATTCAAAAAAAAATCATTAGAAAGAAGGAAACTTTAGGAGTGGCAGGGTGAATAAACATGGAGAAGACCCATATAGCACAGACATAGGGACAACATGCATATGCAAATTGAACAATTATAAAGAAAATAATAGGAAGGAAACATGGAAAACAAATGAAATCGAGAATGGTAAAAATAGGCACTTCCCCATTGACAAGCTGGAACCTGCTATTGATTTCAGTAAGGCTAGCTACCAAACACGTGGTTGCAGCAGACAGACAATAAAAACATTACGTTCAGACAATTATTTCATAAGCCTAATGATTGTCGACAGTTATTCCCTCATTTTATTTCACATTATTTTTGCAGTGAAAAAACCATACGAGGCTGGTCTATTTAATTATCTGTTGCCCGTATCAAACACGCTTCCATCACTTATCTACGGATTTGTAAGAAGGTGCATTTTTTAAAATCATAAAGTGCCAGTAGCAACGTTGATTAATAATAATAATGCATATATATATATATGGTTTTATATTTATTATATTATATGATGTAACATAACAAATCTACCACCACACATTTGAGAAAAGAGAGGAGAGAGAAGAAACAAAAGAGAAAAAATTAAGGGACGAGACCCACATAAAATTATGTGTATAAAAAAATGTTAAAAATAAAAATAAAATAAATAAAGTCTATATATATATTATTCATATGATTATGATTCATTAATGGAGATTACAAATGTCATACAACACGATAAAGGGATCCCATTTTGCTACGAGACAACAGTCATGGCCCCATTGATTTTTTAAAAAATAAAAACATAATCCAGTAGTCTATAAGTTGATGTAATGAATAATAACAATGCATTTATATATATGTAAGTTTTTCCTTACAATTAATTTTTTAATTATTAGATTGGAACTAAATCTAACGGTTCATAATTTTCCTACACACATTTTTACATCCATTTCTGTCTCTTTCTAAGTTTGGATCTGCACCCTCTCTCTCCATTGAACCCGCATTTCTTTTGAAATCCCAATCTAATTATTTTTTTTTTGAAACAGTATTCAAAGAAGACCGTCTCTTTGAGTTTCCAATTGTTTCCAAAGAGAAGAACCTTTCAACACCATGGGTATGGCAAAATGGAAACGGACAACGATCAGGATTGGAAACCAGAAATTTGTTACTCTATTATGGAAACCATATAAGTTGCTAAGAAACAAGATCGATGGTAGAAATGTAACATCCACAACAGGATTAAAAAGAACAAAAAGAAACCACAAATTTGTGCAAAAAATTAAAAAGAACTACGATACAAGCAAGAACAAATAATACGACATCATTACGTTATTTAGTGAATATAATCACCTCTACTTTGTATTCATCAATCTACAAAATACAATAAATTGTGAATCAGGTACATACAACGACGAAAAGAATTTACTACACCCGATTATTTGTTTTGGAGATGTGCAAAAACCTATAGAGAGAGGGGATGAGAGAGCAAAAATTAGGATTATAAAGGATAAATATGAACCGTTAGATTTAATTCTGATTCGCCGGTGATGAGATTGGTTGTAAGGGTGGTAAACTTACCGGTGATAAGTATAACCGTCCCCGTAACAATTTTAAATCCCTTCATTAATTTCAGAAATGAAACATTTCCTTAATATTAATTAAGGAGAAAATATTTTTACTTTGCTACAGGAAATATTTCTCTGTCACACACTCATATAAAAGTGAATAGATCTCGTTAACTTTGTTTCTCTTCTATTCACAATGAAATTCACTCACTTTTATGTAAGGGTGAGAAGTGAATCTTCTCATATTAAAAAACACATGATATGGTCATAATGTCAATGGTGATAAAAAAAGAGAGAAAAATTATTAAAATAGATACTTACAAGATTATCACCGTTGATTCGCCTTTGTACGATTGTGATTCTTCACATGGCCATATCTTGTTTTTTTAATACGAGAGGATCAAGTGTGAGAGAGGAGTAAATGCATGAATATTAAACCCATTTAATTATGTGTTTGACTCTCTAAAATACATATCCATCTCTTTTGTTAGAGATTTGAATCCTCTCACATGGAAAAGTAATCATGTCGTCATATTATTTGATCATAATTATTCATTTAAAAGTCAAATACTTTTCTTTTTCTTATCTTGTCATGAGTAAATAATGGGTTATGTTTATCTCATTTTATAAAAGTACACACAAAAATACTTTTCTTTTTATACTTTTATTTGTCAATGAATAAATAATTATACTTAAATAACATATTTTTTCATTTTTATTTGGACGAGTGATCAAATAATCACTCCTCCAAATCCGTTTTGTTAGATATGCACCCTTATTAGTCCTCAAACAGTGCGCAATCACAACTTGACTGGATGGACACCATCCATAGTGATTTAAGGTTGTCATAAATGCATGTCCTTTTTTATATGCGGATTCAACTTTTATCCACTTTCATAAAGGAATAAAAATAACAATAATTACAAGAGAGACTTAAAAAGCATAGGCTTGGCGGCCATTCTTGCATATTTTTAAAAAAGTCATTTTAAATGTAAGTGATTAGTTCTTGGACCAAACTCCTACACGTAATAGATCTTTTACATACAAGTTAAAATTAATATAAATTGTTATACTATAGAAAATGTCCTTTTGTGCGTCCTGTAATCGAATTGAACATTCAAATTCGACAAATTTGCAATGTCCCTTTCACTACAAAGACAAACGAAACCAATGAGACTCTTATGTTTGCATTAGTTTGTATGATTTGAAGTATCTTATCCGATCCTCTGAATGGCTTTTCCTATGTTCTCTCTCCCGTTTAGAGCCAAACAAATTTATGTATATCCTATTCGACTTCTTTATTGTTTTGTTACTTATACACCCCACCAAGTTCCAGTTAAGCAAAAAAAGGTGTTTTTATTTCTGTTGCCTTCTATGCTTGGTTCAAAATAGACCATGCAAGAGGTAAGAATCGAAAAAGTTCAAAGCTATCTAACCAACATGCGCACTCTTTTCGTTAGACTCGTTTACATCAAACAAACCGTTAATAGGTGCACAAAGCCGAACCCACGAGAGAGCCTTATTGAAATGCTTTGCTTTGGTTCCAAGGTACTCATTCCAAGTCACTGGTCGATAAACCGGAGGTTGACTTGGGCCTACAAGCTTTGCATGTGGCCCAATCTCCACATTGGCTGGGGGCCCATATAGATAAGCAACCGAAAACCGCTGACGGGTCCGGTTCACTAGAACCCGATGGAGCACGCTCGGGTACAACCCGTTTGATAAAATGTGGAGGAGGTCGCCAACATTGATCACGAGCCCGCCGGGAAGTGGTGGCACCGTCACCCACCCGGATCCTTCCCGTTGAACCTGCAACCCACTGATGTTTTTTTGGTAAAGGATTGTGAGAAGGGTGGAGTCTGTGTGCGGGGCAAGACCCATGGCCCGATCCGGATCCGGACAGCTCGGGTAGGAGTTCAATTGCAAAGCAGCACAAGCCTTTTTGATTTGGTCATTTGAATCAGCCCATTTGATGTCATCTTTTGTAATACCGAGAGAATCTAACATGAGCCACATTAGCTTTCCCGCTAGGTTTTTCATGGTTTCATCGTATTGCACGACAATATCACTGAAAACAAAAAAAAACCCCACAAAAAACCCAAAAATTGAGGAGTGTTAGCAAAAATCATGCCACTATAGACCAATAGACAAAGAGATTTCAAACATCATAACAAACAAAAACAAGTGGATTCGTTGCAATAGATTCTCGACACTCTCCTAATCTTCAAGGTGGGTCCATAGCTCTCATTATGATCTTTGCTAAATGCATTAATTAGGATAAGAAAAATGGTCTTATAATTATTTGGCCATTAGTGCTGTCACCACAAAAAATACCAAAAATGTCCCTTTCTTTTAGCTAGAAATTAAATAAAGAAAAACAAAGAAGAATGAAAGGAGAAGAGAGATGAAGATAGCTAGTCTAGTTTATAATTTTAATACTATATATATATATATATATATATATATATATATATATATATATATATATATATATATGCATGATATTCTTACACTGGACTGGTGGTGTAAGAGTTACGAGTTCTTACACTCAATCTTAATCATTGATTCACTTGTATCCAATGGTTCACATTACTACAAAATTTAACCCTCTAGATATAAGTGAAAGTAACGGACAAGATTAATAGTATAACTCACACGGTGTGTAAAATAATCCTGACTCATATATATATATATATATATATATATATATATATATATATATATATATATATATATATATATATATAGTTTTATAATATAAAGAACACGAAAACGTGCATGAGGGTGTGTTGATACCAGTATTTGCCGTAATCTTGGGGCCATAGCTGACGAAAATGTTCAAGAGGGGATCCGAGGATTGTGAAGCCCTCAGACCACATGAGTTTGGGGAAGAATGAGGAGATACGAGCGACGCCATAGCCAGAAACGCCGTCAGGGGAACGAGCTGCTTTAAGCTTTTGGTGAGAAGGAAGAGAGAAAAGGGTTTGGCCAGTTCCATGAATGTCATCAAGGAGGCTTATGGGGATGCCATGGTTTACAACTTGAAAGACACCCCAAGTTTTGCATGCATGGCCTATCAGCTTTGAAGCATTTGGGTCGTTGAGATCAATAACGGGGACAGTTTCCTTGATGCTATAATTGGAAGGGTAAGCATGATCTTCATGGTGTGTCCAAGTGTAAGATTCAGGGAGTTCTTGTAGGGAGTCGAAGTCGGGGTGCTTGTGGTAAACGGGAACGGGGTGGGCTCTATAGGCTTCTGAGAGTGAAGGCATAGTGTCAAAGAAAAGAAAAAAGAAAGAATGAGCAAGAAATATTAGAGAGTGTGTGTTGAATAATTAGGAAGAGGGAGTAGCTAGTGGTGGTGGTACTTGCAAGAAAATATAGTACCCAAAAGAAAGATAAAGATGAGGTGAGAAACATGATTGTGCCTGGTGAGTATATATAGAGATGATGGGGTAGATGGCGACAATGTTGCCATTGCCCCAAACCGAAAGAAAGATAGATAGAGAGAGAAAGCGGTGTTTTTGTTCATTTCTTATATTTCATTTTTTCGCTCAGGGTGTTTGGAAGTTTGGAGAAAAGAAAAAAAAAAAGAGAAGAGAATCAAGGGGAAAGTGATAAGTGTCAATTCAATCCAAAATCTAAAATCTTAGAGTATTAGTAAGGCTTGATTAATTATTTTGTATATTTTGTATCTCTCTAGTACATCCTTTGAACTTGAAGCGTCAATTCAACTTAAAACTTAAACTTGTGGGTGAATATCTTCTTAGGAAAAAGTATTTGTCATTTTAAATGACATAAAGTTATGTCATTTTAAGAGAGAGACAGACACACAAAATTGATTTTTATTTAAATTTTAAATTAAAAAAAAACCACTCACATTCCATTTCTTGTTTCTATCTCACTCTTAAAATAACATAACTTATGTCATTTAAAATGACAAATATCAAACACATCTTTTTAATAATTTATATTATTCTCTAACAAGACAGAAGAGAAAGAAAATGATGGGTATTCTTTTTCCCTTGTTTGGAGATTAAAAATCCCAATAATAATTGAGATAACTTTAATTTTAAATGTGTGAAGAATTTTATAAAATTCTACAATTCTCTCTTTCCTAATTTTTTGAAACTCACAGATAAGGAAAAAGGAGAAGGTATAAGTAAAATTTTCCCTTTGACTCTCAAACACAACCTTCAGGTGTTGATTGCTGTTGAATCGAAAGTTTTGAAGGAAAGAAATTATTCTTGATTCCTTTGTTTCCTTTTTGCATTTAAGTGATTGCATGTTACGATATATTAAAGATATATATTTGTCAACATTATTTCCATATATATATATATATATATATATATATATATATATATATATATATATATATATATATATATATATATATATATATATATATATATATAATATTTGATAATATTTGAACATGAGAGTATCTTATAATAATTTAATTTTCCTCTATATATATTAAAAATATTTGATATTTTAGAAATAATTTCTTTCGATATTTTAGAAATAATATATATATATATATATATATATATATATATATTATAATTTAATTAAGATTTAGATTTTAAAATTAATATAACAAGAATTAATGGTTTGTGGCTTGTACGATATCAAATAACATCATAACGCATGAATCAGTATTAATTTTGTTTTTAGTAGGCGAATCAGTATTAATTTTGTATTACTGAGTTTTCATTCTCTTTTTTTTATTTATTTATTAATTACCAAATGAATTTATATTATTTCAAATGATCTTACATATATATCCTAAATATATGAATATTAAATTACATGTACAAATAAATCAAGAATGTTATAGAATTAATAATATAAAAAAAAAACAGTGCAAATAGAAAAAAAAAAGTGCTTAGAAATTGGACAAGGGAAAGAACAAAAAAGGAAAGGACCATCTTGTCCTCTACATAAAATGAGGAAAACAAAGGCATCTCAACCTCTCAATTCACAACACCAAGGATTCGACGAAAGAGTAGGGCCCCTAGCTCAACATGTGCCTTTGTCTTGTCCTCAAGTAGAAAAACATTTAAATCAAACTCTTCCAACTTGATTCTGATTTATCTCATTCGCTATACGACAATAGTCACAATGCCCCCATTTTGGTTGGTTGCCATCTTGACCAAATTGCCCATCTCGAAATTGTAGTATCCAATATATATATATACATATATATATATATCCACCGTATTGTTATAATTCCTTGGACAATAATCTACTTACGGTTTCGATTTGACACATTAGACCATTCAATACAGTCCTATAACTTTTTTGTACTCAAAATGGATGTTTGTGTATAGAATTATTCTTTCAAAAGTTAAAAGCTTTGTAGGGAAGAAGACAACAATAATAATACATGATTGAGCAACATACTTACATACACAAAATGGTAATTTAGTCCTTAACAATTATAATTTTTTTTTTTGAAAATACTAACAATAATATTAAAAAAAAAATACACAAAAGTAGAAATGAGTGGACTGGATGGTTGGTCTTCCCTGTGCCTTACACTTGTATGTATGATCATTTTCATGAAAAACCAGTAAAGTTTCTTTTGGTAATTTGCGGATAGGAATAGTGTTTTCCCTGTCCCATGTGCCTCAAGTGGCCTTATTGATATTCAGCAACATAACTCGTTTGATAAAACTACAACAAATATGTGGTTTGTCCCCATAATATAACCAAAGCAATTTCTCTTTCTTTTCTTTTCTTTTTTCGATTTGAAAAACCTAAGTCCCTCACCCCTTTCTTTTTTAAATTACCTTTTTATGAAGGAGTTATGTTCATCTAATTTTCTATTTTGTACTTTTTTTTCTTTGGTTCCCTAATATATCATGCATTGCCACCTATATAATGCATATATATATATATATATATATATATATATATATATATATATATATATATATATATATATATATGATGCCATTGATGAATTAATAACATAGGATGAACAGTGATGGCCCTCTTCTTGTAATTGCTCACCACATGACTAGCATTCATGGGACATGGGCTCGTGTGTGTTCACATTTAACATCACACATAACATTCATTATAATTCTCCTTCTACGTGCACATGCCAGTTCACGTGGTTCAAACATGGTGAGGTCGGAACCGTTTGGGTCGCTAATGAACCCACTGTTTTTATAGTTTATATTATACATGCATGGCCTTTCAACTCAAAAAATAAATAAAATAATAATTAAAACATACAATTTTATGCACCGAAAAAAGCAAAAACTAGATATATCTACTCAATCTTGTAGTTTTGTGAATCCAAGCTATGCGACATGATTAAGAATATATCCAGGAATCTAACTCTTTTAATTAATTAATGTACGTATGCATGTGAATTAATTTAGATGATGACGGGTATCCACGAACTTATAGTTTTGAAAAAATAAAAATAAAAAGGCCGGCATGCTACAGAGTGAAATGTGCAAAGAAAATTTTAATGTATATATATGGACGGCAAAATATTGAGAATTGAGACTTATTTATTTTTTCTACTTTGTATCATATTTTTGTGTTTTTTAAATTAAATAATAACAATTCAATACAAAATTAATAAACAAGAGAGAACTTATAGAGAAATAAGAGGGATTTTTTTTTCTTCTAAATTTTTTATGTTCATTTCTTTAAAGAGTTTGAAAAGATTAATGCAACTCACCAAAAGTTTTTTTTTTTTTTTGAGATACAAAAGTTTAAGTGGGGTTAGACATCAGTATGCCACTAAGGTCAGGGAAGACCCCAACCTCTTTGAAGATTTCTGGGAAGGATTACATATCACCCACCAACAAAGTCATCACATCAGCCAGTGAAGTTTGAACCCACGCCCTTGAGAGGTATGGACCAAACTCTTAGCCAACTGTGCCCACCTTTGTTGGCAACTCACCAAAAGTTCTGAATCCAAAATATGGTGGTTTCGTGCATGTGTGAGATAACTTCTTTACTAAAATTATAAAATATCTAATCAGAATAGATAGGTTCAAAACCAAATAATACACTTCATTCTAATGATACAGGATAAAGAACATGCACGGTTGACCGTCTTCCTAATATGTCAAAGTAAAGTTTCTTATGGCGGCATACCAATCCTAATCGAAGGCTCTACTTCGGCCTCAAAGATTACCATATTACTAGACATCACAGGTTCAAATATTTGAAGACTTCTTAAAGATTTGAAAAAACAATTTAATCATTTAATAATATAAGAAATATTTGTCATATCAAGTTTCGATCATAATTTATGGCATTCGAAATCAAGTAGGGGGAAATGCTCAATCAATCTTATATATCTAGCTCATCAAAGTTTTTTCTTTCTTTCTTTTTCATTTTTAAATTAAATATGAAAAAGAAATCAGCGAATCCCTATTAGGATCTAGAGGAAAATGTAAACAGCACACAAGGAAATCAAACGCCCCACTCTACAGAAATCTCTGATTTTTAAGATTAGGAAAGATATCACATCACCGAGGTTAAGGCTCAACGGAAAAGTTCAAATATAAAGAAAATACAGATTTCACAAGAAGCTAATGTTGACATGAGTTGTGAATTAATATTGAATTAGAGAAATCGAAAGATTGTTTGGGAATTCAATTTATAATTGTGGAAATGATATTAATTAGGCTATAATTGGGGAATGTAATTACGAGATGCTATGATATTGGGGGATTTACTTAGGCTATAATTAGAATTCCTTAATATGGACACATGTTCATATATGTAATGCAAATTTGAATTTTGAAGAAATAAAGACATAATTCTTATCTAGATTTAACGGGAAAAACTTATGAGTATGGGTATTGGGTATACTAATTATTTATTCACAAACACAATTAAATATATAATAGTTAATTATCTTGCATGGACAATTAACAAACATAATCATAAGCAGTGTCAAATTGTCTTAAACTATGTTAATTTCCTTCTATAGATAAATAGGTTAGTTAGTATTTTTATATAGAATTTAAAATAAATTTATCCATTTAATTTAGAATTCTTTACACTATTATTTTCAATGAGTAATTTTTTTTTTTTCTAAACTTGAAGCGAAAAAAACATATCAGCAAAGAACACTTTATTTTATGCTGGAATTATACTTGTAAAGAATGAGCAGACTAATGTTCGAATTTTTTTAACATTACTTATGTATAAAAATTCTTATAATCTCTAAACAATTAACTCTTCCCAGATTTTAAACTTAGTGATTAGATATTTATGTTGGAGAGAATCTTTATTTTAGGTTGTGAACTGATGTAGGGTTGACGGAATTTACGGATATGTCTATTTTGATTAAGTTGATGCTAATTTACGCTATGCGGTATAGTTTTCAATATATAATAAATGAGATTATTGTTTGTTATGTCACCGGATGGTTTTACGCTATCGCGTTTTGTTTATTTATTTTTTTATATTAATTGATTCATTTTTGAATAATTATGATTTAATTTTTTTTCTCTTTTTTTTTATCACCATTAATTCATCCTTGTATACGGTTATGATTTAGTGACCGCACAAAAGCTTATATCCAGTAGTGACTTAGCACTCATAAAACCAATAATTTTTTTTAATTTTATTGTATGTTATACAAATCTCATATTCTCCATTGTATAAAAAAAATCCCATATTTGCGAGAGAAAATAAAATTGATTTCCAAAATTTAAAAATAAAATTGAAACAAATCAAGGGTTAAGGGCCGTAGTGCTGTAGCACAAAGCGTTCTGTATAACATTACTCTTTAATATCTACTGTTTTAGTTCCTTAATTATTTATCTTGATTTCTTTTAGGGAATTAGTATTCTCATATGATACATAACAAAATAATTATTTCCTACACACATAAACTCAGGATGTGTCTCATTTTATTTTATTTTCCTCGTGGACCTCACAAGTCTGTAGGAGATAATAATTATCTCCTACTACATGAGAAAAATATTGCCAAGGGATTTATTTTCTCATGTCAACAGAAAAATATGATGTCCCATTTTATTAAAAAAATAAAAATAAAATAAAATGGCAAAAAGTATGCAAATTAACATAATATTGTTATTTTATAAAAGGAATCACATTATTATAATAACCAAAAAAATTCACTTATGGTATGAATTTGTAGTGTCTTTTTAAATGTTTTACTGGCATAAAATATTTTAATTAAATAAAATATACATTTCGCAAATGGCCTATATATGGGTAGCCATATCCTTAACAAAAAAAAAAAAAAAAAACGCGATAAATCCAAAAAAGTCTTGAGTCATATATAGAGTCCAATTTTGGAGAGATCCCACCATGTTTAGCTTTCTGCTTGCAGCGTATTATTTTGATAAAGAATGTAGCACGATAAAAGCAAGATGCTTCCTGTTTCTACGTAATTGGGTCGCATCTTTCTATTCATTCTCGTAAGCCTAAGAAGCTATGTATCTATATATTGCTTAAGATTGATGTGCCTACCCTATTACGTTAATAATCATAGCGTTACCAAAGTTTAAAAATATTCACGATAACTGATCAGGTAGTCATGGAATAATTATATATTTTGATCAATTTCAAGATTATAGCAGTACGTACACACACAACTATATATGTGTCTATCAAGGTAGGAGAGTTAATTAATCTTGACTCTTTTACCAAAAAAAAAAAAAAAATCTTGACTATTCAATATATAAATGATTAAAGCTATACGTAAATAAAATAAGGGGAATGAAGTGTTGGGCGAGAAACTCTTCCCTTCGTGTAGATATAAAGAAACGCCTCATTTCACTTTTTTTCTTCTTCAATTTGGTAGGTCCAACAATTGTTTGTTTTTGTTGAAGGATTAAAAGCTTCTTCTGCGACAAGAAAAACTTATAGCCCATAAAATTAAAATTAAAAAATCTTTTTTTTTTGGAAATTATTTTAAGGGGATCCCCCAACCGAAAGTCAAAGACTAATCCCCTTAAGAGAAATCTTTTTTTTTTAAAAAAAAAAAACTTTGATATCATATTGTTTTTATTTTTCATAACCAAATAAAACATAATTAATTGCATATTTTACATTTTTTTATTTTTATCTTACCTTTCATCACTTATTAGTTCAGGGAATGATTTGTTTATAATTTTTTTTTTTTACAAATTACAATAAATACGATCGGTCATATACTCTTGATTAAAGTATGACCGGTCATACTTAATGTAGTTTGTAAGAGTTTGTAAATAAAAAGCTTATAAATATAACTTTCCTCATTAGTTTATATATATATATATATATATATATATATATATATATATATATATTCAAGAGGGAGGTTATATATACTTACTATCTTTTTTTTTTACTACCTCTTACTACTAAATCTTAACCATTGATTTCAGTCAATCTAACGGTTATAATTTATTGAGAATTAATAATTAATTAATAAATTTAACCCAATAAATTATAACTATTCGATTAACGAAAATTAATAATTTTAATTTAATAGTAAAAAAAAATAACTATAACTTTTCCTTACATTCAAATGGTTTAGCTTACGTGTTTTCTTCCCACTTTTTTATTGGCACATATATAGAATTTAGAAAGTATAGAAAAACAACTATTCAGCCCTTGTCTTTACTACTGAATGGATCAATAAAAACTTCGGTTGACGATTAATGACTCTAAATGTATGCTAACCCCCTCCCCTTTCCAAAAAATTTAAAATAAAAATAAAAATAAAAATATCCTTATTATAGGAAAATCAACTTAATTTTGTCCTGATTTGAAAAGTCAACATAGTAGAAGGGAAGTACAATAAAGTTGGTGTAATTTACTATTACGGAAAGAAACTGATCAATTGTTAATGGTTGCAAAATTTCCACTGTCATCCAATCATATAGACCAAAGTGAATTCCCAGATAGGCTTCACTTTGGAAAACAAAATTGAAAACTCCACTAGTGCATAGCCCTGGAATACCTTCAAAACCAATTCAAGCGACATTAATATAGACAATATGCTACCTTCTGTGGGTACAAAAATGCACATATACATGTCTGTCTGTCTTTTTTCTCTAACTCATCCTTCAACCGACAATTAAAGACTAATGCTTTTGAGGTGGAAAATAAACCTCTTTCAAGAAAGTTTTTTTACACACACAATCAAAGATCGAACCTCTGTTAGCATGTTTAAAGAGTCCAGATATCTATTAACTGTGCTGGACTTTATTGGTTACATGTCTTTGTTAATAAGGAAATGTATCTTCTCGTGGTAGCTCAGTTTGTGTATACATGAGAGTGTTCGATCCTCCCAATGTCATCTTTAGTAGAAGTTTAAAGCTTTAATTTTAGACCCGCCCCGAATATAACAGGATTGTCTCGTGTGAAAGATACTTGCGATTTATGCACACACAAAAAATATAAAGGTGAAACAACAATAACAATTTTGTAACTACTTATTTCAATATCTTTTTTCCTCTCTTCTCTTTTCACTGTTGATTTACCTCGTTGTATGATTTACCTCACGTGACCATATTATGTTAATTAAGACGTGGAAGGATCAACTCTCAACCCAACTAATTAAGTATTGCTATTAATATACAAGCAAATATTAATGATCAAGTCTTAGTCATAGAGTCAGCAAAGGGCCCGTTTGAATGCTGTTTTTAGAAACAGTTTTTTAATGTTGATTGCAAAAAACAAAAAAAACTTATTTGATAAAAATATATTTTACAAAAATAGTTCTAATTAAAAATTATAACTATTTTTTTTGTTTTTAGAATCAAATTTACGGAACATGTTTCGGATGTTTCTATTACTTTGACTTTCAAAATAAAAAAAATAATATTAGTCTCATATTACATGGGAGTATCTCTCTCATGCTATAAAGAGAATCTCTCCACCATTAAAAAGAAAAAAAAAATATTTTTTAAGAGAATCCAACATAGATAAAAAAAAAGGGGATAATTATTTTGGAGTGAGATAAAATGAGAATATTATTTCCCTAAAAAAAGTACTCATTTCGTTAACTATTTTATAAAATAGTTTCAAGAACAAAAGAAAAAATAGAATACAATCAAACCTGCCCTTAGGGCCCGTTTGGTAGACATAATAGGATAAGAATAGGAAATGATATAGGTATGATAATCGGATATTATATCCGGTGTTTGAAGAGTGCACTAAATTAGTAATACGAAAAGATTATATAATCCTATCATGTTTTTGAGATGAACCGGATATCATCAAGATATGACAAAAGTAGTTTAAAATACTCTTTTTGATGGAATATCATATAATTTTTTTAAATTAAATTTTTAATTTTTTAATTTTATTTTTACAATTCTAAAAACTAAAATTCACAAAAATGGTCTCTTCCAGAAAAATAAAAATCACTTCTTAAAATAAAAATAAGAATTGTAAATTATAAAAAATTAAAAATAAAATAGGAAGAACAAATTATCCTATTGACAACGAATGCAACGATGAATTTCCTCCGCCTCAGCAGAATGGCACTGCCGCCGGCGAAAACAGACTGAGTACGTTCACAGGGCTCCACCAATTTGGTGCAACATCGCATCGATCTAATCCCCATCCTCCATTTCTAGCTCTTCAAGAGTCTCATTTCCATCCTGGCCTTTGACCTTCAAATTGATGTGCGCAGATTGATCGTAAGGTTTCTTATCTTCCTCAGCGTTTGTATTTGGAGTAGCCCCTGGCATCGTTCTTCGTCTCTGTGTTTCTCTCTGACAATTAGGGTTTTATTTTAATTTTTTTGATTTTAATTTTTTTTAGGTTTTAATTTTAGTTTTCTTTTCATTTGTTTTTGTTTTTGATTTTCTAGTTCGTTGAAGTTAGTGGAGGACAAGGGGAAAGAGAATGACGGAAACGAAGAAGAGAAACCGGATCTAGCAGTTTCCGACAAGCAATGACTAGAAATGGACAAAATCGGTGGACAACGAGAAGAGACTGAACCGGCCCATTCCACGACGGCGGAGGCAGCATCAATGGTATAGCAAACTGGCAAGAGTAAGTTCCATTTGGGTGTTCAGAGGCACCATCGTTAATTCTAAAAAATGTTAAAATTCGACACGTTATGACACGTTTTGATATTAAATAATATTTTTAATTTATGTAGTGTAGATTATATTTAATATTCAATAATTTAACAAAAAACTGAAATTAAACTTATAACACCTATCAATTTTGCAAAGAAAGATAAGATATCCCAAATATTTATAGTAAACTCAATAAAATGATAATAGTAATTCAACGAATCTAATGGTTAGAACTAAAAATGCAACGTAACTCAACCTTTGAACTATTTTTTGAGTTTATATAATGCGCGTTGGAGTGTCGGAGAATGTCGGGAAGTGTCGGACACGACATGACAGAATTTTTGAAGTGTCATGCTTCATAGAGAGTAAGTTCCATTTGGGTGTTCAGAGGCACCATCGATGGTAGAGGAGGGGTTTTGTCCTGTTGCAGGGTTCTATTTGGAAAAATAGAAATTACGGATCTGTTTGATTTGATTGTGTTTTGATTTTTTTTCTTAAAACTGTTTTGTAGAATAATTATGGGAATAGTTGTTTTATGTGTTTTTTTTGTTTTGAAAGTTAAAAATTGAAACAAAAAATAAAAATAACTCAGACATGTTCTCTAAGGTTGATTCTAAAAAAAAAAAATAGTTACAGTTTTTAATTTTTTTTTTTACAAAATAGGCCTTATCAAATGAGTTTTTTTATTCTGAAAATTAAAAAATTATTTTAAAAACAGTAATCAAACAAAATCTACATTTTTTTTTTTTTATCCTATCACTTTCTAGAAGGAAGATATTTCATTTTCAGCTAAAGAAAAACTTCATTTAAGGTTCATTTATATATGAGTTTAAAGTTAATTTAGATAACTTTATATTATATTCACCAAAATATACACACAAAAATATGTAGGGTTCATGTGGATCAATGTGAAGAGAAGAAAGATAAAAAAATGGGGAAAAATATTATAACAACTAAGTTGTGTTACTACCATATTACTACCAATCAATATAATCGTTAGATCGATTATGTTAATTCAACGGTTATATTTATTTCCATATTTGTATGGTTATGATTCTTCATATTTAATGTGAAAGTAATAAATATGGGAAATCATAACCATACAAAGGTAAAAATAAATATAAAATATTAAATTTGAGAAATTATGACTATACAAAGATGAAAACAAATATAACTATTGGATCAACATAAGCGATCTAACGGTGAGATTGATTGATAGTAACATGGTACTAACACAACTTGTTTGTTACAATATCCTTCCCAAAAAAATATGGGTCTCATATATTTTTATGTGTGTATTTTGATAAATATTAGATGTTATTTAAAGTAACTTTATAAACTTCAAACCTTTTATATATCTATTGTTGGATCGTCTTCTTTTTTCAAAAAAAATTCTTGACGCCTCACACTAAGCCTGAGTAACTTTCACATAAAAAATCCTTCAAGTAACTAGTTATGGGAGGAGTTTGATAGATGATAAAAAAAAAATTGTGCCAGGAATCAAAATTTTCAAAAATATTGTAGAAAAGTAAATTTTTCGAGAATATTATCAAAAAGTTATTTGGTAGATTAAAATATTACCAAAAATATTGGCTCAAAATTACTGAATCTACTTTTGGTTTTTGTCAAATATTACTGGGAATTTGAGGTAATTTTATAAAATTATCCTTTATAATTCAAAACTTTTGCAAGTTTAAATTAAAATAAAAAATTTACACATTCATCCAACACTGACGGGATGCTACCAAAAGTGTATCGTAAATTTCTCTCCTTCCAATGTTTCATCTTGAAAGAGAAACAATGAAAATTCATAGGAGGTAGTTGACGAGATGCTTCTGGTATTGAAAAGTACAAATTAATCTTCTGGGCATTGGAGGGTTGTGCCTCGGGTTCCATAGGAAGCTATAGGGGAATTTCATGGTGTTTCGTGATATAAATTAGACAGAAATGGAAAAAAAATTATGAACTCAAAGTTGATAATTTAGCATTCAATTTTTCAGAGAACAAATCAATTTTTTCAAATCTTAATCTCAAAAGCTTTTCCTCTTAGAAAGATTCTTGCATGAAAAAGTGAAGAAAATGAAAGTAAAATGTAGGAACCTTCACCAAAAAAAAAAAAATAAAAAAAAAATATGTAGGAAGAGACGAAGAGAGCAAAGAAAATAGTTGGGGCATTATTGTCTAAAAAGTTAGTCAATGTTTTTTCATCGTTTGTGATTTTCAGAATAGCACCTGTGTTTCCTTATTGTGTTTTTAAATAGTTTTTTAGTTTTCAGAAAAAAAATAAAAAATTTATTTGGTAAGATCTGTTTTGTAAGAAATATTTTGAAAACTATGATTATTTTTTCATTTTTAGAATCAAAATTAGAGAACATGTCTGAGTTGTTTTTATTTTCTGTTTTGATTTTTAACTTTAAAATAAATAAATATAAAAAATAACTGCTACCATAACTATTTTATAAAATAATTTTAAGAAAAAAAAAACAGAACACATCAAACAGGCCGATATTTTTTATTAAAAATTTTGTTCACAATTTAAAATTCCAAGAAAGCTAAAAACCAGAACAGTTTTCAAACTTTGTGAATATCTGAGATTCCCAACTTAAATTTAATGAGATTTTAAATTTTAAATCATTTTACCAAATACCGCATAAGTCTCAGGCATGTCAGAATCACTGGCGCTCTGTCAATAATATTGTAGTAATTCCCACTTTAAAAAGAAAAAATCAATAACCTGTGTCGTGGCTTAACTTATCACGGCATAAACATTTGCAGTGCATCTTTCATATGAGAACACTTTGCAACAAGATGTACAAATCGAGAAGCAAGCCTTAGAAAATTCAAGTTTTCGATTCTGATATGTCACACTACAGTAATGCTAGAAGCCTCGGAAGAAGACACCGAGCCATCACGGAGAAATGTGGAAAAAGACAGGGAATTGCACGTGTTTACATGGAGTTGGACCGTCCTATACCTAGTCACTATATCTTAAGTAATATCAAAGGTGAGTGGAGGGAGAGAGAGAGAGAGAAATCCTCCGATAGCTAGTGATTTGATCTTAAGTAAAATAAAAGTGATTTAACAAAAAATATAAAATTAAAAATCTCCGCCTACAATTTATTCTTTATACTTTAATGTAATATTTTACGATCACAATTTATTTAAATGTGTGGCCCAAAAAAAAAAACATTATTTTAAATTTTATAACAAATTATAGTAATTTATTCTGTCAACCAGTGAATTGCATACGTTTTAACTGTAAACGAATGAAGTAGATAATTTAGACATTCAAATAAATTATGACTACATATAGTATCAAGTAAGTATTTAAAAAAAATTGAAAATATTTTAGGCTAAGTTGTTGTTGATATTGTGTGAATTTCACGCTTCAATTTTTAAATTTCTGTCTAATTATTTTTCACATATTAATTATAATAATTTTAACCGCCTGTATACTTTAAAATTTTTGAAATTTACATTTTCATTTTTTTTATACAAAAGGGAAGTTAATACATAATCTAATACAAATTACCAAAATCTCTCACTACTAAAATAATTTACCTAGTCGCTTTGAATTTTCATTTTCACTTTCTAAGATAATAATTTAGGCTTCATACAACTTTATTTCTCGATGCTAAGAGATATTTGGCTAGTAAAATATAAAATTAACGGCATTACATGTTACTTTCCAAAAAAATAAAAATAAAACGTCATTACATGTTTTGTGTTAATAATATAAGAATTTCTAAAATGATAAATGTTAAAGATTCAACCAAGATAAATTGAAAAAATTACAAAAATTAAAACTTCGAGGTAATTTGTCAAAATTATTAAGTTGATATGGATAATTTATGATTAGGATTAATGTTTCTCATATGGTAAGAGATAACTTTATATTACATCCACACACTTTGGGTCCAAGTATCTTTTTCTCTTTTTTTTTTCACTTCACATGATTAATTTGAGCCCTATACATTTTTATGTATGTGTAATAGATAAAATTATTTTCTATAACATAAGAAATAATAATCTCTTTATAATTTCACTTTTTTAGACAGAAGTTTAATTAAGGAAAAAAAGAAATTATTATATTTTAAAGTTAAAACATATTACAAAAAAAAAACATATTACAAAGTCTCAACAACAATGCACAGTTATATTAAACTTATAATTGATGAATTTATTATTAACGCTATTAAATCCTACTTATTAAGTCCACTCTCAATTTGAATGTGAATGAAGTAATTTAAAATTTACCCCATGTCAAAATATCGTAAGTACAAAACCTAAATTTCATACAAAATGCATAACTATCAATTTGCTGGCCAAATTTTTGTCTTCTTATGAATTGAGTTGTCATTGTTTTGTTGCCAAATTTGGGGTTATTGATTAAATGGGTTGACTGGTCATTTTCAAACCGGCACAGGTTAATTAGGTCATCCCTCTGTTTGAAAGAAAGAAAGAAAACATGAATTTGGGCTTATTGAGTTAGCCTTCCACTTTTACGAGCCACGATACTATGGTATCTCGACAACTAAACAATAAGCGATCTATCGAAGACTTGTGACAATTCTAATGGTTCCCAACGTACTTGATAGTAAGTTTTAAGGGCTTGGTGAGTTCGGCTTCTACGTACTCCTACGTGTGTACCCTATATACCATGATATGTCAGCACGCAACTATATAAGTGATTGAAGACCCATGACAATTCTGTGGTTCCCATTGTACTTGATATTAGCTAGGTTAGATAAAAAAAATGACTATAGATTGGACTTCACTTACTAATCAAACTTCCATGAAGGACATGCCTTTTGACTCATTTCTTCGATGATTCTTTTTAAATTATGGGTCGGTTTTGGAAATAAAAATCATCCAATTCAATCTCTTCGGTTTGATTACATATTCATCCATTCGGTTTGGATTTTTTTTAAATCCAATCCAATCCAAAATTTTTCGGTTTGGATTGGATCGGTTTTCGGTTTTTGAAAATCCTAAAATTTATTTCAGGCTTATTGTGCAAATAACATCTTTTGTATATATTGGATTTGCAATTTTTTTTTTTTGAAATACAAAAGCATTATTAGTAAACTATAATATAATTTTTTCTTGGGTTTAGTTGATGGGTTAATGGGTCTTGGATGTAGAAATTTTTAAGCGATGATTAGGGAAAGACCCAAATAGGTAGAGGGGAATTAATATATTGGATCGGTTTGGATTGGATCAGTTTTCATCAACCCATCCAAAAACCGATCCAATCCAATTAAAATTTGTGGTTTTTAATCGGTTTTCGGTTTTTCGGTTTTTTCGGTAATCGATTTTTCGGTTCGGTCACCGCTGTTTGAATCGGTTTGGATCGGTTGATGAACACCCCTATTTCTAGTTTCTACCCTCCACGTACCAAGTACGAACAAGATCCATTTCCCCGGAACAGTGACCCTTTTTCCACGCTTCGCCAAATTATTTATCAGACTGCCACGCGAACAATAAAAATTCTCGGAATGCCACGCGGTATAATTCGCTACACTGTGCAGCGAATTATGTTTGCATATAATTCCCTACACAGTGTAGCGAATTATGCCGTGTCAGGCTGCACAGTCAGCAAAAATGACACATGTCAAGCTGGCAGCAAAACAAGCATAATTCGCTACAAGGTGTAGTGAATTATTGTCAGCATGACACATGTCATTTTTGCTGACTGTGCAGCTTGACACAACATATTTCGCTACATTGTGTAACGAATTATGCCGCGTGGCATTCCGGAAATTTTTACTATTCGCATGGCAATCTGATTAATAATTTGATGAAGCGTGGCAAAATGGTCACTCTCCCCATTTCCCCTTTCTTTCGTTACTTTTTCAAAGTTTCAAATATTCATGGTAAGTTATATTTATAAATCTTTTATTTATAAATTATATTATGTATTACGGGTAGGATATATTCAAATAATATGTATCACTCGTAGTACATGATTGTAATTTGTAAGAGTTTATAAAAAAAAATTATAAAGTATAAACCTACTCTCAAAGTAATTAATGCCTCTCAAAGTTGTTAGCTTATAGGTATATGGCTACATACTTAAACCATATTTTCTGATTCAGGGTTCTTTATAAGGGCGTTACTCCAATATTTTTCTTGACTATGGTATCCAACAAGCATTTTATTGGGTTTATTGGAAAATATTTCATTGATTAACTAAATCAATTGATCACCCTTTTTTTTGCCTATTTCTGTTTTCAGCAAATACAAACTTTCGACCTCTTTTATATATGTTAACTTTATCATTGAGCTTTGTCCTATATACCAATACTGTTCAAACAGATGCCATGATGTTCCTGGAATGGTTCTGCTTCAGATGCTTATGCTTTCCCTTCCCTGCTATATGTTTATTCAAGTTGCTTGATAATTAAAAACACACTTCATTTTCACATCATTGGTTAATTGATGTTCAGGACTTCGAGATCATTTTCTTTACACTTATAATAGGTACATCTGTTATTTAACAAGTGATACTTTGGATAAAAAAATATTTTTCTCTTCTTTCCATACAAATATGACAGACATTCCTTATTTTTTATTGGATAGATATACTGAGTGAATTAATGGTACAACAATAGTACTATAGATATTTCTCATGTTGAAGGAGAATTGAAATCTCATGTTGTAGAGATAAAAAATTATGTGGGACCCATGTGTCATAAAAAATTATATGTAGGACCCATGTCAGCACGAAAATCGAAGGGTGTGTAGGAAAATTGTAATTCTCATGTTAATTGAGACTTATAAAACCCATAAACTTAATCTACTCAAATTGATTATACATTAGATCAATATATCATTATCAACCCAAAGCTCCCCAATTGGTCCATATTTTGTGATGATAACTAAAATTGTATAATGGCTTTGATAACTACATTTGATCGTTACCAAGATTTCTTTTATGCTGATTAAAATAAGAAATAGTAACACAAGAGAAGATAGAACGATCACATAAGAGTTGTCATATACATTGTCAAATAAAGATTCAACCCTTCAACATGAATTTCATAATTAATTATAGTGGGTCTTTACATTGTAAAAATTATATATATATATAAGGGCAGGATATTCTTACACAAGTGTAAGAATCAGAAGTCTTACACTCAATCTTGAACATTGATCCACTTATATCCAATGGCTCATATTACTAAAAAATTAGTGCTCTTGGATATAAGTGGGATCAATAGTCAAGATTGAGAGTGTAACTTACACTGGTGTAAAATGTTCCTGACCCTATATATATATATGTGTGTGTGTGTGAGGTAGGATCCTTTGACACTAGTGTCAAATTTGAAATTTGACACCTCATCTGAGAGTCGTTAGATCAGAAAAAAATCAACGGTGTCACATGCTTACAAATCAGAGTCGTTGGTCGTTTTTTTTCTAAAGGCTCTCAGATGAGGTATCAAATCAAATTTGACACCGGTGATCCTGCATCTATATATATATATATAATTTTTGACTCTAGAGTAAGACCATCCTGTCAACCGTTAATTTTCGGCCCATCTAACAGTTATTATTTATTTGAAATTAATAATTAATTAATTGGTATAGATAACCGTTAGATGATGGACGGAAATTAACGATTGAGATGAGGAGTAAGACTTATCTTACCCTAGAGTCAAAAGATCCCTCCCCATATATATATATATATATATATATATATATATATATATATATATATATATATATATTCCATGCTTATAATTTAAGAATAAGAAAAAATCCAAATTGCGCCGAAATGAAAAGAAGATAAGGATGAACTCTACATGCATGGGCCGTAACGACAAAATAGCTACGTCCTCCCATGTGTGAAATGTGATTTCATACATCAAGAACCAGATATAAAATATACCAAATTATGTCATATATATTTTTCTACTTAATTAAATAACTAAAAAAAAATCAAAAACAGATATTCATTAATTTCATACCCTTGGAGATATTTAATTTACTGATATGTTTAAAGCAGAGAGAGAAAAGAAATTTGGTTTACTAATATTAATTTTGATTGATTTTATGTATAGCATAACCGCTTCGAAAAGGCCAGCAGCTGGCCTGCAAGATTGGATTGCAATAAAAAGAGATTGCATTGCCTCTACAGAACTCAGAGGGGGCACTGTGTATATAACTATGCCCATTCAGACTGGGCCGTCACCAACTGGCATGGAGTTCAGAACTTTAGATGCGTTACAATGAATTCATACTCCGTTTAAAATGTAGGGCTATCCTCACGCACCAAAACGATAGGGGAATAGATCCTCTCAGGTGGAAAAATGGTCATGTTATTTGATTACAATCACTCATTTAAATATTATATATTTTTATCTCTCTTATCTCATCATCAATGATTGGTTGTAATCAAATAACTTAACCACTTTTTCACATGACAGAGGATCCATTCCTAAACGATATTATTTCATATAAAATGAAATAAATTATATTATTAGATAAACGTTTCTCCCTTAATATATTTATAGATTAAAGTTTGGTTTAGTTTGATTTTATAAATAGAGGAAGGATATTCTTATTACCAAATTTTTCTACTGCTAACTTACTACCTATCTAATTACCATTGAATCAAAGAGAGAGAATGCTAAAAAGTTTTTGAAAAAAGAGAAAATGTTGATCCAATGGTGATTAGATAGGTAGTGAGTTGGTAGTAAAAAATTTTGGTATTAAGAATATCTCCTCTTATAAATATCCAAGTTTCGTTCCCTTTATCATTTTTTAGTTTTACTATTTTGTGTATATTAGTTTGTTCCATTTTGTTCACTCTCAATATGTGGGATCAATTTATAACGGTATATGAAATAAATAATATTATCTTAATATGTAAATAAAAGTTTTTGGTAAAACTATATGAACATTGTTAGAATAATATTACAATATTATATTAGGAAGACATTTTAATTAATAGACTTATATTTATTATTTTTCACAGCAAAAACAACAAAATTGCTTCTCATTTTGATGCAAAATTGCCAAACCTGCTTGACACGATATTCAAAGCAAATTTGCGACCTACAAATCTCTATCACCGCAAACGTATTTCCAAACATATGGTTAAACATTCCGCACTTACGATTATAAACGTATATATAAGTTGGGAAATATTACTCTCCTTTCACATGAGGTAACTTATTTCATTTTTTCTCACTTCGATTTTCGCAACTCATCTTTTTTTTTCATGTAATTGTGGGACTCACTCATTTTCTCTCTACCACATAAGATAACTATCTTATGTGGAAGGAGATTAATAAAACCCATATAGTTATAAAGGATGAATAATGGAAATGATGTAAAAAATAAATAAATATATTAGAAGAGTGAAACTTAATATATAGTTGTAGGAGATAAATTTCTTAGCAGCTATTTGGCATAGAAGAAAAATTTTGTGTTTGGGAATATACTAGAGAAATGAGTTTTTAAAAAATGTGACAAAAAACTATTTGGTAGATTAAAATATTACAGGAAATATTGATTTATAATTACTAATTCTATATTTGGTTGATTATCAAATATTACTATGAATTAATTTTACAAAAATAATCTTGTCACTTAGGAAGCACAGACACTTGTAAAAACAGGAAGAGTCGGGTCCGACACGGTGTCGGACACGCGGTTGACTTTTTCCGACACGTTGACCATTCCGACACGCGAATTTTACCATGTCTGACACGGCCAAATGGCATTTTCGTAATTTTTTTTTTTAAATATATATATATATATATATATATATATATATATATATATATATATATATATATATTAATAAAGCTTCCACCTAATCATATAATTTTTTTTTTTGTCTTTTTTCCCCTTAAATAAGAGATCATCTCAGCATCGTTGTTGTCAATTCCTATTACGCTCTTGTTGTATCTCATTCTCTCTGATCTCTCTCTAATATAATTTGTTCTCTCTATCTGATATGATATCTCTCTCGTCTCAATTTTTATTTTTTTTATTAAAGCTTCAATCTTTATAACGTTTGATGGGTATTATTAATTTAGTTTCATTTTTTTGTTAAATTATTAAATATTAAATGAAATATACACTATATAAATTAAAAATATTATTTAATATTAAAACGTGTCCCAACATGTAAAAATCCAAAAAAATTTAAGATTGACGTGTAGGAGTATCGTGTCGTGTCGTGTCGCGTGTCGTATCGGTGCTACATAGCTTGTCACTCTCGACACACACTCTCTCTCTCACTCAACACAACAGAGAAGGCCGTTATCAACACTTATGGCTGCTTACCTCCTTGATCCTGGACAATAGCTTGCTGCTGCTTCCAGATCTGTTGTGGTGATTTGTTGAGCTTTGTTTTTTCTTTTCGTTCTGTCTTTGTCTTTCTTTCCTTTTCGTTTCCTTTTTTCTTTTTAGTAAAAAGAAGGGGCCTAAGCCCAGAAAACGTCTTTTTAGCATACAGCAGAGGTTTTCAATAGCACCATTTTCACTTGCATGGTGGCATAGAATTTAGAAAAGAGAAATGGTGGAAATAGGAGATAAAAAAAACAGAAGAACAAAAGAGCTTGCCTCATTGAAGGGTAGTTTGGGGCGGACAGGGACAGGGAAGAGAGGGCAACCCAGAAAACTGAGGAGGATCTTGAGGTTGGACCTTGTCTTTCTTTGTTCCTTTGTGTTTCCTTGTTTGCTTGGGGCTTTGCCCCTTTTGATTTAAAAAAAATTAAAATGAATGTTGTCACAATGATCCAAAACTGATTCAGAAATGGATGCCGTTTTAACTCAGTCCTATTCTCAGATTCGGTACAAAAAAGAAGGGTATCTTTATCCTGAAAAATCTGATACATTTTTCAACTCCCAAAATCTTAAGAATACCACCTATTTGGTAATGTTTTAAAATGAGATTTTACTTTATAATTTCAAATCCCAAAAATTTGATTTTTCTAAAAAAAAAACTTTCCAATGCGTATATCAAATGTAGGTAAATATAATTTCCACTTTCAGTTTTCAGAAATCCAAAATAAAACCCACTACCAAATGCTCCATTAATGAATCTGAAAACATATAATCATCAATTGTACATATACAAAGAAACCATTGAAGATCCCCTCCAACACCTGAGAATTACAACCAACACCATCATTTTTTATAATTAATTAGCAACCATCAGTTAACAAACCAAATATTGACCAAGAAAAGAAAATGGGGGCAAACCATCCAGCCAGTGCAGAAAAGTAATTAAAAAAAAAATCATTCTAAGTCATAGTCTCATGCTGATCCAAATTCAGTGAACCACTTCTCATGACGCTCAATGTCAGCTTGAGAAACACTTCGTTGGACTTTCTTCAAAGCTTCTTCAAAATCGCACATCGCAACAGGATCATTTGAAATCTCATCCTTAGGCATGTTCTTGATCTCATCACGAGTTTTTCCCGCTATCTTACGTCTCATACCATTTAGAGAGGCATCACGGCATACATTTGTCAAATCATCCCCACTATAGCCGTCTGTCCGGCGAGCCACTTCATCTATATTGACATCCGTGGCCACCTGGTGCAAGACAAGACCAAATTATTATTTTCTTTTGTCTTTGGTAATGTGAATGCTCAAATTCAACTCTAGATAACATAATCCATCCATTCATTGCAGAAATCAATTAAAGGCTTGAAACAACAAAAAATTAAGGAAATGTAGGGTCAAGATCCTTATAAAAAGACAACATCACAGCAATATAACATCCTAACTTGCCTCTACAGTCTTCAAGTTGATACGGATCAACTCTTTACGACTCTCAAAATTTGGTAGAGGAATATATATACGTTTTTCCAGCCTTCTCCTGCTTTCCATTAACATCAAATTGAATCAGCAAGTGGTAACTAGCAAACTAAAAGAGACTTCAGACAAAAAATATAACTCATCACATGCTTTTATCGATTAGAACTGATGAAATAAGAAAAGGAAACAGAAGAGCAAACACAGACCTCAGTGCCTCATCTATGTCCCATGGGAAGTTGGTGGCTGCCAGAACCATAACTATTTTACGGCTACCATCTTCATTTGTTGAACTATTATTTACACCATCAACCTGAACTAGAAGCTCAGACTTCACCCTTCTGGACGATTCATGCTCCCCAGAAGCCCTGATGAAGTTAAAGTAAACTCAATCAAAGTTCAAATAACAGAGACAGTGCAAATTAAGGGTAAACCAAATGGGCCATCAGAGTTAATAAACATTATCTCCATTACTTCATGAACTTAAAGTATTACCATGTTGGGGAAAGAACAGCAAAGACTTACCCCCTAGCATTGCAAAGAGAATCAATTTCATCAATGAAAATTGTACTCGGTGCATATGCTCTTGCAAGATCAAACAAACACCGTACCATGCGCTCACTCTCTCCGCGCCATTTAGAAGCCAGAGTAGCAGAAGAAACATTAAAGAAAGTAGTACCACATTCAGTAGCAACTGCTTTAGCAAGCAACGTCTTCCCAGTTCCGGGAGGACCAAACATGAGAACACCTTTCCACGGTCTCCTAATTCCCTACAAGAACAGAAATAATGAACTCCATGGGAACAATTTTTCTATATATACAAAGACAAACTCAGCAGAGAGAAGAATGTTAATTCAAAGATTCAAATGTCATCATGACATAGGAGCTTGATGTAACAGGAGAGTTTATGTGCATGAACTTTTGTTGTAAAAGTAATTGCCAAACAGGTGTCTAAAAATACTTGCTATGATAAAAAAGAAGAAGAGTAAATACCATTTTTGGTCCTCAGCAAATTATATGATGTCCGCTTTAGTCCCAACAAATAGGACTGAAATCATAGTCCCTCACAAATTCAAAAAAGACCAATATTAGTCACTCAAAAGGACTGAAATGGATCCACTTTGAATTTCTTAGAGACCACAATAGCCTTTTTATTTGCTAGGACTAAAGCGGACATCGTAAAGTTTGGTGAGGACCAAAAAGGGTATTTACTCAAATTTTTTTTACCAATTATCATTTACACACATGAGAATTCCAAACCATTAGTTATATACAAACCATGATTATACAAAATTATTGAAGATTACCTGGAAATATTCAGGCATCCATAAGGGAAGAACAACAGCTTCTTCTAGAAGTCTTTTGGCTTCAGTGAGACCAGCAACATCATCCCATCTAACACCAGGAGAGGTTTCTAACACATCCCTTTCAAGCATTTCGGCCAAGTCAGGATCAGGACCTTCATATTGTGCCCTCTTTGACCTCCCATCCTCACCATCACCACTCTATCCACAACAACAACAACAACAACAACAAAAATGATGCACCAATGATCATGTTCCTACATTATTTTCAATTCGCAATTTCTACGGAAAAACAACGAGTGATAAAAGAATCTTACAAGTGAATCTGCCTTACTAGAAGACTTTCCAGAAGCAGTGCCTTTCTTGCCCGAGGCTGATGCTCGTGTTCCAGTGTTAACCTTAGCCTTTGCGCCACGACCTGGTGTAGTGGCGGTTCTGGTACTGCCAGTACCAGAACCTCGAGCCCAAACACCATCTTTACGAGAATTGGGCCTTGTGGATGCGGTGGATCTTCTACCTGCATCTCGACTAGGTGGCCTCCACACATCGGGGTCATCGACGGCTGAGGATGAAGAAGAAGTTGGATACTCATCCAACGGTTGAAAAACAAAAGACGATTTACCAGACAATGCTATTGGAGGTGAAGCTGGGCGTCGTTCACTTTGTGTTTCCTTAAATGCCCTTCTCTCCGAATCTAATTGCTTCACAACTTCCGTTTCCTCACTTAGGGCTTTCTTCACGTTCATCCATTTCGCACGGATTAAAGGGTCATCCACACTGTTTAGGTGCCTAAAAAAAAAATCAAAAAACAAATTATAACTCATTACATAAACAGTTAAACGCTGCTTGAAACGAAGATTGGTTGTTGAATCGATGATTACTTGTTGATCTGTGCAACGGCGCCGTCGAAGAAGATTATTGAGGTGTCGTAGAGTCCTTCGACAGCGTATTCTCTGGCCAATTTGAGGTGGTCTTGGAGGCCACTCAATGAAGCTCCACTCATCGTCACGACAACAATGTGTTAGTTCGTGTAACTGAAACCACTCTCCCTCTAGAAGCTTCCTTCCCTGGTTGTGAACGGCGGCGTTTAAAAATAAACGGCGAATGAAAGAGTGAACGGAGTAACAGTCCTTCGGACTTTCTCGTGTTGACGGACAATTAATCGAGCTGGCAACTGAACCCCAATTGTTTGCTTTGTATGGGCTTTGGAGAGTCGTTGGCTGCTGGTAACGGAATGGGCCCACCAGCCCGCAACAACTTTGCATTTCCTTCTCAAAATTTGAACATGGGAGGTTAGATCCACCAACAACTCTTATTCATTTTGCTTTTCTTTCCCTTTTCTTTAATTATTAACAATAATTTTTACTTTTTTTTTATCTTTCCTTTTTTCTTTATTTGAATTTTATGGGGGTGGTCACTTTGGGTCATCCATGTCATAATTAATGTCATGAATGTTTTTGTGAGAGTCGGGTGACAAAATAAAAAATTACAGCTTGGACCTAAGATATTTCAAAATGACTTGCGTGATAAGAAATATGTTTTCCTGATGTGTGTAAGAATATTTCAACTCAAAACACACAATCTTGTGTGGTAATGAAATTTTGAGATGCTGAGGTCTAATGAGTCCGACACTCATAAATAGACCACAACCACCCTGCAGTAAAACTCGTGGGAACGATAGATAAAATAAATATCCATAGAGCTTTCAAAGACAAGAAGAAGAAGGCTGCTACAATAAATATAAAATGAAATAAAAAGGCTCCAACTTATTCGGCCAGATTTTATTATAGTTCAATTTCAATCATTCAGATAAATGTTGTGTACTCCACACGTCACACCTGTCACAAACTATTTGAATCAGTTATATACCTCCATGTAGTAGATACTACATAAAGGAAATATAGCGAATTTCACACCATGACATTCCTCTTTTACCAACGAAATCAACCCCCATGAATTGGAACCACTGTTTTGAATATCAAAATGAAAATGATAAAAGAAACTAGCTACCCCACAACTTAACTGGGTAGAAAGCAAATCCTCCATTTATTGCAAACTGAAATCTTTGTTTCTTTTTCCACTTTAGGCACATGAGGGGGTTGAAGATTAATTTCAGTCACTGCAGCAATCCATCTCTAACCAATTCCTCTAAGCCATTCTTGAGCCTTTCTGCGGCTGCCCTGCAATCGTCCTCCGTCAAGCCTCCAAATGAAATTCTAAGATTGCCAGGACAACCACAGGCACTTCCTGGGATTACTGCCACCCCATGCCTGTTAGCTAGCCAGTGAACAACTTCAAAATCATTATAAGCATTTCCATCAGGGAGCTTTGCCCATAGGTATATAGCACCTTCTCCTCCTTTTACTGAACCCTCTCCAAGAGGGGACAGGGCTTCTAAAACAATTTCTCTGTTCATGTCAAGACTTTTTACCCTGTCTACAACCCACTGAGGCCCTATTTCCAATGAGAAGAGGGCAAGATGCTGTGATAATATTGAAGCACAGATGGGAATGTTGTCTTGAACCTTGAGAAGTTGGGCCGTAAACCCTTCTACTTCAGAGGGGTATGCTATCTGTAAAAATCAAATATTTAGGTCAGACTAGGCAGTGCTGATCTTTTAAACATGAAATATAAAGCCGAAGCTATATCGGTTTTTGATGTTATGGAAATCTAGGACTTGGCATATTATGTGACATCGATTGACCGATCACAATTTACAAGCAAAATGACTTAAAATAATATCAACACCAAAAATCCAACGGGACATCACTACTATTTACATTTTACAAGCTCCGCGATGCCGCCGAGAAATCCAATGTTTTACTAAAGATGGTCGTATAAACTGTAAAGTTCAACATTTCTCTCTCACGCTGATGGAAATAAATAAAGACAACCAAAGTGGTACTTACATATCCAACCCGCCATCCCATCATTCCATATGCTTTTGAGAATGAGAAAACATTAACAATGTGATTTCCCTCCACGCAAGAATGTTTCAGATCCCCGTACATAAAATACCTGCATGCAATATTAATTTGTTCAAAAGAAATTCTTGAAATATAAACTTGCAACTCGGACGATAGAATTCGGAGACAATTGTAGAATCGTTATAGGTACTCTGAGTGATGACTATTAGTAAGATCTCATAGGGATATTATAGAGACAACATAAGGGGCCGACAACAATATAGATGAAACTGATTCAAAATTAATCTGAAATAATAATGAATGGGAAAACATACCAATAAAATAATTAGGAATTGTCATGAATGCAACCAATTAATTGAATGGTGCTAAGCAGAATAACAGAAATATAAAAATATCTGAGACTGTTCTCTTGTTTCCTTTCACAATTAAATAAAAAAATATGATATATTTTCCATTAGCATAGCAAGTTAAAAGACTTACTCATATGTATTATCCACAACAAGCCAAGAGCCAGCATTCTTGCAGAGATCTGAAATCCTCTGGTCAATTAAGAGAATATAAATTTTATAAATTACAAGAGAAAATTTGTTATGGTCAATCAACATATTCATTGGGAATATTATCTGCCGCAGTCAAATATAGGCATATTGGCTGCACAAGAGGATTTAAAAGAAACACTTTAAAAATCATACTAGCTGCTGATATATTCAGAGAGTGAGAGCAAGAGAGAAACCTTTAAAAGGGACTCTGGGATGTAAGTTCCAGTTGGGTTGCCTGGATTCACAACAGTAACTAGCTTTGGGGCAGGTTTAGTATCTGATAATATTCTTTCCAACCAATCTGGAAATCAAGACGATCTTAATAAATGACCTAAACAAAGAAATCCAACACCACAAGAAAGCATAAACTTGAATGATTAATGTCTAACAGACACCAATGAGCTTTCTAAGATTTTTGATCTATGTATAAGGGACAGCATTGTGTAGATAGTTGTTCATCAGCATGTGCAACTTGGACATGGAAATAAATGAAATTACAGATGTGGTATCCTAAATTCCTAATCACCATTCAGTAATTTAAACTAGAAACAAAAATTCAGTCAAATAATCAACATTGTAATGACCTATTAAACGATGAGGCTTAGAACTTAATCTGACATTATAAAACACCCAACCTATTGAACATGCATGAGTTCATAACAGCCCAACACACCTTCTGAAAAGAGGAAAGGTTTGCATGTATCTGATGACAAGCTAGTTCTCTGTTTTATTAGTGTTTCTGATAATTTAACAATTCCAGACCCAAACTATCCAACTATCGACCAATTTGTAAACCCCTGGATGGAGTAAAAAAGATGCTTTTAGCAACCCAAGATTGCCTCTGCTTTCCTAGTCCATGCCAGTAAAAATGGATTGCAGTAACCCGATCATGTGGGTTCTTACCTACATCCGGATAAAGTGTTTCTGGGTTACCAGGACCGACTAGTATATTGGTAATGCCAGTCATCTGGAAGGACATGTAGGCGTTGAAGTAGTAAGGAGCAAACATAACCACGGAATCCCCTGGATCACACAGAGTAAGAACTAGATTCACAAATGCCTGCATTTGTAGGAATAGTGTTACCTCAGATGTTTAGATATCCGCACAAGAACTTTTGAAAGCTCAAACTATACTGATCAACCAAACAAAACGAGTTCTACAATAGTCATTAGTCTTCAATCACCAGTCACCAGAAAGAGATCCATGTAGCATAAAATTAATAGACCAATAAAAGTTATAAACATAAACTGCTAAGCTGACTCGGTCAACATTAAGGTACTGTCTCCAAGGAGTACACAAAGGAGTAGAGACACTATGATGGTTGTACATAAGATTTTAGATAAACAAGCAAGAAAGGCTATAGTGCTATACTTTTAAATGGGTAAACATAACCAGTCAAATGGAAGCTGAAATTCTAATACACTTCACCCTTTTAAGAAACTAAGTTATGTCTTTTTTAGGTTATAATACAATAATGAATATATATAAAAAAAAAAAAATTACATAGTTGAGTATCATTGTTCACCTGATTGGCACCCGCTGTAACCATTACTGAACATTTGTGCAAATTATTTTCATCACGCAACTACATGATAAAAGCAAAGTTAATTGAATGTTCACCAAGATCCAATTTCGTATAGCAAAATAATTGGTCACTAAGAGCAATTACATATAAATGGCCATATAGTAAAAGCAACTAATTTCCTATATATATATATATATATATATATATATAAAAGCAACATCCAAAACATAGAGATGGTGGGAGAAAGCTGACTGAAATACAGACAAATATGGCACAATCACAGGATTATGAAAACAAAAACAATATATGTATTCAAAACTTTGAACAATGAAGGGAATAAAAAAGCAGCAATCTATGACAGATCTATAACATCATAAACCACTCCCCATCAAACCCCGACTAGTGAGGATAGGGATGAGGAAAATCCTTGTACGCAGCCTTACCCTTACTTAATTACAAAGAGACTGTTTCCCGGACAGATCTATAACGTCAAAAAATAAAATCAAGTAATTAATGCCAGATTGCCAAGAGAAAACTTTGTTACATCAAGTAAAACAGAGATTGAGTTATAGCCAAACAGCATCTACAATTTAAAAAAATTAATTTAACTCAATCCGAAACAATTAAGCTGCAAGAGACCCAAGTTCAGCTGATTCCATATTCGAGTTCACCAAATACCAACATAATGCAATTGGATATAGAAAGAGGCCTGAGACTATACTACTAGGTCTATTGTTCTACCTAAGCTAAAGTTAACGATTAATTTATATTCATTTCTCCTTTTGTATACAAATATAACTGCAGTGTAAATCTTGGGTCGAATTCCAATATACTTCAGAATCTGCAAAGTATAGGATTTCTATATATCCCTAATGATATCACAAGTTGTCTTGTAGACAGTACATAACTATGTTATCTGTAAACAATCAACTTCAACTGAAGGTGAAAGAACATATCTCACGCTACTTTAAAAGGGTTATCATCCTTAAACAAAACAAAAACTACTACCAACATTTACGCTGTGAACTGCTTTGTGCTGTCCATTTAACTGCTAAAAAAGGCTTTGATAGGCTTTTGAACTGATGCAAGCCCCAAGCTCCATCCAAATTAAGAACTTCAAACAGATAACTAGAGTTTGAATACTAGTAAAGAATACAGATTGTAAGAAGAAACTATACCATTTACCTTTTTGACTAAAGCTGTTCTGAGTTCAGGAATACCTTCATCATTACCATAACGACTAATTGAAGGTTCATATACAAGTCCTTTCACCTTATCCAAGGCTTGCTTGGGAGGTTGCCAATGAACCACCCCCTATAGGAGACAAATTTCAAAAATCCATCACAAAATGCAGGTAAGGAGAAAATGATAACACATAAAAGAAAATTTTGAAAGACTCCTAGAGGTCACCAGTCAAAGCAGTAAAGGTTAAATCTGATTGCAAACTTCAGTGGATAATTAAAAGTAAGCAGAACTATTAACCAAAATCAGAAGCAGAATCAAAATCATGTAGCTTTAACTTCAGCTCACAATCCTATATGTAAGCTAAATTACACAAATCAGGCCCTGGATAAGTTTCAAAATCAATTTTAAGCAATTTGGAAATTGGGGTGGACCACAATATTAACGGTTCGAATAGAAGAACGCAGCCAAAATTATAGTTGTGTTATGTGACAGCGACGGTACAAGTTAAACAAAAAAGAAATAACCTTTCCATGTGCGATTTTCTGAATTCATTTATATTTTTGGGTATGCATTTCTCATAAGAAATGTTGTGGCTAAGTGCTCAAATATTTTTTAGATCAACACCAGCAGTTTAAGACTGTGTCTGTCACCATCATTTCCAGATTCCCAAAAAGAACACCCCCATCTAAACCCGCACCAAACACTTCCTTATCCTTGAAGAGTACTACATAAACTGTCCCCATTTCTCAATATCTCCATATCACACCAAACTCCAAAGTAAGCTAGACTAATTTATAATCAAACATTGGAAACACCATCTCCTTCTCTCACTGCCTCCCTAATCATCGCCAAGAGGTTACATTAATAAATAAAAACAAGCATTGGAATTTGAAAACTGGGGAGAGAAATAAAAAAAAAATAAAAAAAGACCTGGGCCAAA
This sequence comes from Gastrolobium villosum, assembly GCA_032173675.1. Lineage (NCBI taxonomy): Eukaryota > Viridiplantae > Streptophyta > Magnoliopsida > Fabales > Fabaceae > Gastrolobium > Gastrolobium villosum. The sequence continues at coordinate 68,142 of JAVKPL010000225.1, forward strand.
GACACGGCATTCTTAGCTCCTCGGAGCAATTCCTGCATCTGCAAACACAACCAGCTTGATTATCAAAATCATATGATTTTCACGACAAGCATCATCAATCCAAAGTCCAAACACTCATTTGAAGCCATTGAACGGATCAAGTTCAGTTGAATAAGTGACTTGCATGAGAGAGAGAGAGAGAGAGAGAGTACCTGAACCATAACCGGCATCTCAGTTTCCAAGGCCCTCTTTGCAAGCTTTCCGAACGAACCCATCTCTCACAAACCTCTAATTTGCAGCGAATGCCCCAATTATGTGGTCTTGCCCCTACCTAACCAAAAGAAACCAACTTTCTGATGCTTAGCTTCCTAAAACCTTAAAATAATTAATTAATCAATTTATTATAAATATATTTAAAGTCTTCTTTAAGCTTAACCGAAAGACATTAGACATTTTGTCGTGAAACCATGGAGTTCAGTTGCTTTCTTGTGCGTTTCTTGTTTGACTTGCCTTGCTGACGACTTCCCAATAAGATCGGAATTAGAAGAACTTCATCCACCCAAGTAATCATTCTAATTGAGAAAAAATAAAAAATAAAATGTAACTTTTCAACACTATAATTTTGCAATACAGAGTCGGATCTGCGGAGACGATACCAACTTTCACGAAAATGTCACTCTTTTCTAATTTTTTTCCCTAAATGTTACATCAATATGTAATTCCCAATATGTTATATGGGCAACTTGGTCGGGTATTATGGCGAAATCAGTTTGATGATATGTCTCGTTTTTTGGTAGACACTAAGTTTACATGTAGCGTAGCGAACTTGGTTGCAATTAATGCACCTACACATTTTCATGTCACGCCACGCGGGTGGTAGACATGCAACAACGTTCGCTGCCCACTCCAGTGAACTTCATTGTATGTCTGTCTTGTGTCATCCTACGTGAAGTTTGCTGGAATGGGCAGCAAACTTCATTACATGTTTGTCACGCAACGTGGTAGGTAGAAATGTGCAGTTGCATTAATTGTAACTAAGTTCGCTACATTGCTGAACGAACTCGCTCACATGACATATTGAGAATTAACATTGTTGGCATTTAGAAAAAAAGTTGGGAAACCATGGCATTTTTGTCACTATTCCGGAAACTATGCTATGATTTTATTCAATTTTTATGCATTTCAAGTGTCAACTTGTTTAAGGCCCCAAATATGCTCCGGAAACATAGGCATGTGGGTTTGGACATCGGGACGGTTTCAATAAGATTTCATTTTTGAACAAAAATTTCATAGACTTATTGGACGGGGCCCATTAGCATGCATCCGCCGGGAATTGAACCTACAAATTCGCCAATTATGAGTTGAAAGTTTGAATAGCAGTATGCATTGTTATTTGAAAATATTACGGTCACTAACATCAATAAAATTGGTAAAGGTGCAGAAAGAGAAGGATTCGAATCCTCGATAAACAAAAAACCTACATAGCAATTCCAATGCTATGTCGTGAGTCACTCGGCCATCTCTCTTACATCATGATTATGCTGCATTGATACAGAGTCCATCGTTCTTTTTTCTCTAACAAATAGTCCGAAGTAGAATCCTACCGAGAGATCTCTTAGAGATCAGAAATTGTTGAAGAAAGAACAAAATGTTTCTTTTGTTCTTTTCCTATGATCGAAAAAGAAAGAAATAATTAATATATTCAAAATAGGGTAAAGTGTGTATCATTTTAAAGGATGTAAAGTTATGTCATTTTAAGAGAGAGAAAGAGATAGATAAAGGAGGAGAGAGTTGACAAAAAAATAAAAGTTTGAGTCCTACCTCTTTGTGAGAGTGAAATGATATAAGTTGTGTCATTTTAAATGATAAACAATTTTCCCTCAAAATAATTATGTATTTCAATTCATCCTATTTCATCAAATTAGCCCTTGGTGTCAATATGGTGGTTTGTGGAGATTGTATCTAACGGTATATTAGCTGTTATGTGAATATTAGTATGTAACGGTATATTAGCCGTTATGAGAATATCTTTTGTAATCATAGATAGGGTGTTTATTTTTGTAACCGTAATATTTATTATCTTTTGTAACCATAGTATTTGCTTGTACCTATTTAAAGGCTCCCAATATATGAGATAATATCCGGTTGAAATACCAAGTTTATTTTCCTATAATTTGAGGAAGTTTTCGGTAAAATTTGATGGAAACATGGAGTGGGGGACTTACAAGTTAAAAAAAAAAAAATACCGTTTGACGTGTTTATTTCGGATTGCGTGCTTCCTACAGGCGGACAAAAATGCATTGGATAGGATTGCCAAGAAAGATAGTTGTGTGTTATTTTTCCATGGTTGCAAATGACATTTCACAAATAATTAATTATTTCTTTAAGAATTTAATTTTAATGTAATATTATTTAATAAAGTTTTACATTTGATATGTTATCACATTATTTAATTCATTTGAAAATTTATATAGTAAATTATATAATCAAACTCATTAACATACAATCATACGAATGTATAAAAGAATATAGAGAAAGGATCTTCTTACTACCAAATTTTTCTACTACTAACTTACTACATATATAATTACCATTGAATCAAAGAGAGAAACCTAAAAAGTTTTTGAAAAAAGAAAAAATATTAATCCAATAGTGATTAAATAGGTAGTGAGTTGGTAGTAGAAGATTTTGGTAGTAAGAATATTCATCATCAAAAATATATTATATAAATAACATATTTAACCATCAAGTATGTGGATAACTAATTTAAGATTGTTCCAGCTGAATCAATTGTTGAGTAATTGATGGATTAATTGAGTAATTAATGAAAAGAGGTCTTCAAAAACAATAATAATATATTTAAGTTAAATTCTTTTATTAAATTATTATTATATTAACGATTCTTTTTCTATTCACAAAATTTTTTTGTCCGACTCGAACTGAGTTGGCAGAATAATCCATAAATCAATTAAGAAATTCATACTAAAATCATATCTTAAGTTGATAAGCCACAATGCGAGGAGACAATCATCCATCAATATTAAATTTATGGATTTTTCTACTCACAAGATACTCGTTTATTCCATTCTTGACTAACGTAAAACTTTACCACTCACACTTGAATTTCTAATATTTTTTGTAATAACACATTAAAGTAAGGGCAATTTGTTTAAGAAAACTAATACTTTAAAATTTTTATTTTATTGAATTCTCGTATATTTCTAATATGGAAGGGGATATTATACCTACTTTAACTAACATTTATTCTTTATCTCTTCTCTTGAGATTCTGATATAATAATATTGAAAAATAGTAAGTAAAGTGTGCATGAAAATATGTAGACAAAATATTTTATCCCTTCTAACATTAAAAGATTATAATCAGCCATTATATAGTATATATATCAAGAAGAAACAAAATGTGTATTTTAGACATTAAAAACATAATATAACTCAAAGTAATTTCACAGAATGTAAGAAATATTTTATGTGTGAGAACTAACTCTAAATAATTTAAGGGGGCGTTTGGTTGTGGAGAAGTTTTTTGAATATTAGGAAAATGTAATTGATAAGGAAATGGTTGGAGAGTGAGTTTGGTAGGAAAATATAAAAAAAGTTGTTTGATTGGAAAAATTAACCAGAAAAATTAGGTAAGATTTATAAAGTCTATGTTTAGTTTGAGGTAAAATATAGATGGAAAATAAGTGTCAATTATGAAAATATCCCTATTTTTAAAATAACTATAAATTACAAGAGGATAAAATGTCCACTAAATAGTAGCATCCTTGTGTCTTGTTTGCCATATTTTTTTTAATTCATGTTGTTATAAAAAAAATATAAAATAGAGGACCAGGCCTCGGAGGGGGCAGAGAGCACAGCTCTCAAAGGAGGCTTTAGACGTAGATATTATAATGTGTATGATTTGATTAATATATTTTAAGTAGGATCCATTTGCATAAAGCCGAACCTTTTATCCTCTCAGCCATTTGCATAAGCTCGAACTGATCGAATTTGAAACAAGATAATATTATAGCATCTCGGCTTTTTGACCATTGTAATCCTTTATTAAGAATTATTTACCGAATTGCCCTCGCTTATATACTATTACGAAAATTTAACCCTCCAAAAAAACATAACACCAATCTGCCTCTATTTGACCATTGACCACACAATCTACCCGGGTACCCCCATCCGTACTCGGGTATTTTTCAAAAAAATCAACACTACCCGGGTATGTAAGGGCTAGTGTGATTTAGTTGGCTATCATAATAAGCGCCATGGCTATCAAAAACCTAGCATCTCTCATACAAGTTATTAGAGGGATATAATGGTGTTATGCGCCATGTGATTTAGTTGGCTATCATAATAAAATCACCTCCAACAAAGTTTTTTAAACATTGCCAAAGTTCAGCCATTTCTCTCTCAACCAAATAAGTACTTTCCAAAATGCCAACTTCATTTTCATGGGATAATTTCAAAAAAAAAAAAAACCCAACCAAACATCACCTAAGGGTAAAATGTGTGTCATTTTAAAGGATGTAAGGTTGTATCATTTTAAGAGAGAGAAAAAGATAATAAAGAAGGAGAGAGTTGACAAAAAAAATAAAGATGTGGGTCCCACCTCTTTGTGAGAGTGAAAATATGTAAGTTATGTCATTTAGAAAGATAAATAATTTTTCCATAATTTAAAAATTAAATGAATGATTAAATGGTCATTCGAAACTCGACATTTGAAAGAAATTTCTATAACTGCTTAACGAAAATAGTCACATCTTTTGGGTCACGCCTACTTGAAAGAGTAGTCATGTCTTTTAAATCACAAGTACCTGTTTGGAGTAGTCATAACTTTTTGATTACAAATATATATAAATAGTACATTTATTCTCGGCTTATTCAAATAAGGAAGGGTAAATTATAGGAATTTTTATTATTATATTTTAAATCCACAAAAACTATCTCACTTCATGTTTACACCGGTGTTTAAAACCTCACACCTCCTCTAGGTTGATCCGAGTCAACCCTGGCTCCTCCCCTCTGAGGGTTGAGGTCACAAGTTGGATCCTATATGCACCTCGACTCCTTCGACCTTCAAAATTCGGCCGAGTTTCAGTGACTCCCGAGTCAGAGGGGTCAAAGGGAGTCACTGCATGTTTTTTTTTTTTTAAATTCCATGAAACAACCTCGTTTTATTAAAAAAAAAAAAAATACTTGCAAACCTAAATCTAATCGTTCTCTTCTCTCCCAGTGACCTTTGTGTCTTAAATCTTCACCTCAGAGACATGAATCTTTTAGAAAAAGTTAATATTTTATCTATTCAAATGAAATTCTTACGATCGTCGATAAAAACAAAATCTCATTTTTACTTTCTTTAAATTTTTCTTTATTAGGGATCTTCTCCAAAGAGGCAAAACCGAATCAGCGTATTGATCCCATTAGAATATGAGTTTTGTACTTTGATATCTTCATACTTTAATTAGGCCGTGTAATATTAATTTGTGGTTGTAATTAGTGAATTATGTTAAGTATATTTTGAATCTTTGATGATTGGTGATTTATTTTTTAATATTTTTATATATGATATATATTTATATTTTTGTAACATATAAAACCGGATCAGCATAGTGACCCCGTGACCCCCAGTTGAATCCGTGACTCCATGATCCCTGACTTCGGCCCGATCGATTTGCCATGTTATTTTGACGAGATTCACACAAAGGAAGGAATTTTTCTCCTTATTTCTTCATGAATAACCATGAAGAGGATAGTGACAAAAAGACAAACATCCGCACTAAGAGAAAAGATCTGTAAGGAAAAAGGGGAAAAAAAAATTGGGATAATAAATTATAATTACATTTTGATATTTATAATATTGTCATTAACGAAAACAATCTACTTTCGGTGTTTTTATGTTTCGGAGAACAAAAATATAAAAATTAAAACAAAAATAAAGATGTTCTGAAAATTTTATTCTAAAAACTAAAAATCAATTATTGTTTTTAAATTTATTTTTACAAAATAGCCCTTAACAAACAACTTTTATTGTTTTTTAATTTTCAAAATAAAAAAATTATTTTCTAAAACACTAATCAAACAAGCCCTTAAATGCTATAAGGGTGGAAAAACAAAAATTAAAAGCAAAAATAAAAAATAAAATAATATGTTTTTAAAAAAAATAATTAATAATATGAATAATTAATAACAGACATAAGAAGTCATTCATTGTTATAATTATGGTTGAAAAGCTAGAGTATGGTTGAAAAGCTACACATTCTGGCACAGGAAGAAACAAGGAACTCAGAGACGAAAGCCCGTGGCGGAAGAGAAACATAAGCTTGTTCCTCACCTATGGGTTTGATACTCGTGGCGTTAACCTCTCTCCCTTGGTATCTAGTCTGGCCTAGTATCTGTTTGTGTTCCATGAGAGCACCTCCGCTGCAAGTCTCCTGTCTGTGCCCGTATCTTCCACATCCGAAACATATTAAATGTAGTCCTTCATAAGCAACGTTCAAGACTCTATCCCATACCTGAAACATGGGGATGAAGCTTTTCCTTAAGTCCACGTTAATTATGGTTGATAATAAGAGCTTTCCTCTGCCAGATAGTCGCTCTCTTCCTCCTCTCTTCTCTGGGTAGTTATCCGGTCCTCTTCATCACTCTGCCTTCCGTCCTCATATCCATTTAGTTGCAGAACAATGTCTTTATAAGAGACCATGTGCCTACCAGCGACCTTCACTGATTCACCACTATTGCTAGTGTTAACCGATGCAGGGTATAGAGTCTTGGATAAATTAACCTCACCCGTCTCCTCGTCCAAAGTGCCAGCTTCTTTGTTGGCCTCGCCTTTCTCAACCAAATTCTTCTCAATACTTCGTTTCAGTAGATCTTCGTCTTCCCTCTCAGGTTCCCTTTGTTCCTCCTCCATTTGTTCTTCTGACAATGGTTAGTTTCCTTATCTTTTAATACATCCTCAATCATATTTATAACCTTTGTTAGAAATATATTTGAAAGAGAAAAATATTTGTTGTCTTATATAAATGACATTACTTTGTAACAAAATACCACTAAATTAATGTCTTTGTGATTATTAATAGGGTTTTATGTTTATTATGTTGTAGGAAAAGTGATTGTGTAATGTTATAGAGATTCGTTTTGCGTGCCATATTTTTTTCTTTTTTTTTGTTTTAAAATGTGTGGGTCCCACAAAATGTTGTGTGTGTAGGAAAGTTTGTTGTGTTATGTTAAAGGAGGGAATGAAAACCCTTATTAATATGGGTTTTATATTTTTCATGTTAAATGAGAATTGAAATCTCATGTTGTAGAGATAAAAAGCACGTGGGACCCATGTGTTAGAAAAAATTAGATGTAGGACCCATATCAGCACGGAAATCGAACGGTGTGTAGGAAAGTTTGAATTCTATTTGTGAAATATAAAACCCTATTAATATAGTCACAAAAGAAATACAACTACTAAGATAACAAAATATAATTTTAAATTCTTATTTATAGTTACATTAAAGATATATGTTAGACAAAAAAAAAAGTTCATTTCTTATTTTAAATTAATGTCTTTGCAGAAATTCTTTTTTATGTAATAGCATATGGATATAGGTGATTCTTAATCAATTGTTCAAATAATTTAAATATGCATATAAAGATTTAAACTCTCAAATTATCCGTTTCTTATTTATGAATAAAGAACTATATTTCTTGTTTAATAAACTATTGAGGAGATGCTTCAAAATATGATAAAATCACATACAGTAAATATACATATTTTTTTTTTGATGAAAATAAATATACGTATTTAAAATTAAATTGAATGTACAACAAAATAAATCTCAAGTTTGAATGTATTACGAACTCACTTAAATTTAATATGTGTGATATGGAGCTATGCTAAGATAAGTGGATGATTTTATATTTAAGAATCCTATTTATATACTAAAAAAAATCCTACTTTTTTTTTATAACAAAAAATAAATTCCTATTTAATTTAACTTTTAAATTGTAAAGTGTAACAAAGTTCTATTTTAAGTGTGACAAGAACTGATTTTTTTTTCAGTTTTATCCATTGGACATGCTTCAAAATGGATTTTTCTAGATAGGTGATTAAAGCTCCCAAAATTAAACAAATTACAAAGGAAGAAGTATAATATGAACTATGAAAATATCCATTTTATCAAATCAATATTTTTTTTCATTGCCACAAATAAACATGGAAATGTAAAAAATAATATCTCAATTATTAATAAAAAATTTAATTGTGATTAAATGATATAAATTAAGGTTATGTTTACTTTCGGTATGGGTGTTCGCGGTATAGATTGGATCGGTTTTGGAATCAAAAATCATCTGATCCAATCCTTTCGGTTTGATCGTATAATCACCCTTTCAATTTGGGTTTTTTTTTTCAAATCCGATCCAATCCAATTTTTTCCGGTTTGGATTGGATCGATTTTCAGTTTTTTGAAAATTCTAATATTAGTTTTATGATTTTTATGCAAATAACATCTTTTGTATATATTGGTTTTGAAAAAAAATTTGAAATACAAAAGCATTAGTAAATTATAATATAATTTTTTCTTTTTGGACAATGAGATATGAAGCTCTACAAATATAAAATTTTGTTGATGAAATGTGACTAAATTTTTTTCTTGGGTTTAGTTGATGGGTTAATGGGTCTTGGGTTTAAAATTTTTTAGGCTATGATTAGGTAAAAACCCAAGTAGGTAGGGAAAATTTAATATATTGGATCGATTTGTATTGAATCAGTTTTCATCGACCCATCAAAAAACCAATCCAACTAAAATTTGTGATTTTTTTTCGGTTTTCGATTTTTTGGTTTTCGGTTTTTTCGGTTCGGTTACCGTGGTTTGAATCGGTTTGGATCAGTTAATGAACACCCTTAAGTTTCGGCAAGAATTTACACTAAATATATAATAAATTAGATTTGTGTGATAAAACAACATAATAAATCATGTGTGAATTCTTGTATATTATATAAGGGCTTTACTTTTCTTATGTTGTAGGGGATAAGGTATCTTATGTTGTGAGATAAATTAAGCGGAGCCCATCAGTTTTTAAAAAACAAAAAAGAAAATGAAAATGAGGCACATTTTTTTATGTGAGTGTAATATGAGAGATGAATATTATCTAACATAAAAGTATAATTTCTCAGGTCTATTTTTTCTTATATTGTTGCAATTTTTTTTAGCAACCGATTATAACTAGTTATTTTCAGGAATATATAGTTATAATCTTAAAATTATTTTTCTCCTCACAAGTTATCTATTGATGTACAGATAGAGAGAGAAAAGTTGTTTTCCAATTATAATTTTGTAATGCAAATTATGAAATGAATTTTACAATGGATTTTATAATTCTCATTTTATATGAGAATTGAAATCTCATGTCATAGAGATAAAAAGTACGTGAGACTCATGTGTTAGAAAAAATTATATGTGGGACCCATATCAGCACGAAAATCGAAGGGTGTGTAGGAAAGTTCCAACTCATGTTACATGAGAATTATAAAACCCTTTTACAATATATAGTGTTTATTTTTATTGATGTTGTTCGTAGTTTATGGCTGTACTAGGATTTCACATTTTTATTTTTGTTATCATGCAAAATGGTGTTGAATTATATTTTGTGTTGCATCTTTGTATTATTTGATAAATTTTATATTTTATTTTTGAATGCATGAATGATATTAATTATAAGGGAAGCAATTTTTTTATTTAGAAAAATAACACGCAAGTACTTTTGATTTGGAACAAGTGGTTATAAATTAACCCTTGAGTATTCACACCTAAGCCACCTTGAAATGTTTCCATCAAAATAGTTTATTTTTGTCACTTTAATTTCATACATTTACAATTGCAGGTGCTGGTTCCTCCTATACTATTTAAATTTGTGTAAATAATTGTTTAATAATGTTTCATTATTATTTGTACATTATGTGATACAATCATATTTTTTGTCTTACAAAATTTAATTTATTATTTTTTATTTAAATATGCATTAACTTCTACGAGACAAAGAAATCGAATTTTTTTTTTCATTTACGTCAACTTTTATAATACAAACAAACCGATTTTTTTATTCTTCATACATCACACAAATAATACACTAGTTATAATTATATATTTTCAAAAATACATATCAACTACATCTCTCTTTTATAAATTATGGAAAAAGGATGTGATATTATTCATATTAATGTAAATCTGAAACATTCTAGAATCTATGACACACTCAATGCTGTGTCTTTTCCTTTGTTTTATTCAACATCAAATAGCAGAACCATAAAATATTTCTTTCAAAAATATTTCTCCAATTGTTTTCATTTATTTTTTTCTCTCCACTGTTTTTGTTTGTTTCCGAAATCTTTTAAACCCAAATCTTCATCCCGCTCCCTATCAACTTTTATTTGTCATCCATACAAGGAACACTAGCCACCTCTACTCTCTTTTGCATGGAGGTCATGGATCTTGCAATATAGACCCCATTTGTTCTTTGTGCAGAAAGCCACATTCTTCAAGTCATTTCTGGGTGGGTTTATGTAAATCTTATTTGGGTTTATGAGACAATATCCCAAAAAGATTAAGTCTTGGATTCATTTTCAAATGGGAAACTTAGAAAAGATTAAATAGAACAGTGCATTCTATTTCATTCAGTTAACCATATACAAATGGTATCTGAAGTTGTCTATCTTGTTATTTAGCATTGTTTGTTCTTTTCACGTATAAGGTTGAAATGTAGGTTTGCACCAAGGAAGATGCTTTTGAATTTCTTTATTCTCCTATTCAAAACTCTAATCTGCACATCAGGTTTGTTTGTTTTATATATATATATTTTGACATTCATAGATAGTTATTTGACTAATCAAATTCTTGTATGAGCTGCTTGATGAAAACTTAAATTATTCATTGATCTTAAATTTTAACACATAATTCATAAATGTAGGTTTGCGCCAAGAAAATTGCTTTTGGATAGATTTCTTTATTCCCCTGTTCAAAACTCCAATCTGCACATTCTCTGCACGTCCTCTATCTTCAGGTAATTTTTTATTTTTTTTTATTTTGACATTCATCTGATCTTTCTTGACTAATCAAATTCCTGTATGAGTTGCTTGATGAAAACTTAAATTAGTCATTGATCTTAAGTTTCATAATTCATAATCTTTCCCTCACAAAAGACTATTTTTGCTTCATATACATACACAAAGAAAAAAGGTGATTTGTATGTTGCGTAATATTATCTGAGGGAAACTGAATTCTGAATGCCATATTCAAACATTTTGGCTGCATGTTTAAGGTGAGTAATTTGTATGCTTCATTTTGAGTAACATATTATGAAATCCAAAATTTGCTGCTTTCTTCGTGCATTTTAAAACATGGGCCAGGAGATTGCTGAATCCTGATGTGTACTTAAATGATCAAGTGAAGTGTGTAATACCTTTGATGTTAGTTGCTGATAAACTAAAAAAATGTTTGCATTGATAACGAATAATAATATATAGATGGGTCTTTTACTTTTTCCCCCTTAATTAGATTTTCATGTATTTGGCTCCTTGATATTTAATCAGTGTTTACAATTTACTAATGTACACTGCATGTGTGAATTACTTTTGCTTTCCTGTCTCATTATTTGGTCTTTTTGTCGCAGGACTCACACATCAAGACTTATTGTCCTTTTCCCTGAATTTTGTGGACATGAAGAAAGAAAATAGTGTCATTTTGAGATCTGGAGAGTTCAACGGTCGATTGACTCGTGCTCGAGCTGCTGCTTTTGGTGCATCTGGACAGTTGCCCCCTCTGAATGGGGTATCAGAAGCCAGTCAGAAGCAGCCCTTAGGAGCCAATCCAGAAAGAGCAGATTCAGATAATACATGTCTTCGGCTTGAAAAGAGGGTTGCTCTTCAGGATGTCACTAACATTTGCTGTGAAAATACATATAAGAGCTGTTTCAATGCAACTAAAATTCAGGTTGCTATGCATCCAGTTTGATGTAAATAAGCTCCAACTATTTGTGGCAAGAAAACATTTTATTTTAACCTATCCCATGATTGTTATTATTTATCTTGAAGTTTATTGGTAGATTTATATCTCATACATGAAAATTTAGTGTCTTCCTCTTCCTCTAGTTATGATGCCAAGACTTACCCTGTAATTTTTCTGTCTGCCAGACTAAGAAAAGCAAGCTGGCTAAGACTGTTAAACTTAATGTTTCCAAAGTAGTTCCTTCAGTTGCTGTGGAGCTACCACAACTTCAAGTTGATTCAAAAGGAAAGAGTTTTCCAGAAACAGGGCTTAGATCAGAAGATGCTATGTGCTCAACTAATTTGGAAGACAATGCAGATGCACTTCTTTGGCTACAAGCCAACCAGTGTGGCACACATGATAGTCTGCTTGACAGCCAGACATCTGGAATATCTTCTGAGCCTTTGATTTCTCAAGAGAGAGGTTTTTCTCTCTATTTTCTCACCCGCAAGACTGCAATAGTAATATGTTGGATACTTGCATATTATGATATACTTTATTGTAGATAATGGTCTGTTCATTGCTTAAATACACCATTTTACAATGTCTAATAGTTTTTGTTTTTAATATATTTTTAAGGGATTATTAAATGAGTGATTATGCTGAACCTAAAGTAGTTAGTATATGGAGTTCAAAGGGTTATATGAGCTTCTGAATTGTGAGATTGCTTTGCAATTAAAGTATATCTAGTTTCCTTGGGGTCGTCACACTTTGAGGAACCTAAAACAAGATTAAAATGTCAATCACATCAGAAAATAGTGCACTATTATGCTATATATGATATATGCGGCTTTGTTTGTAGTGCCACACACAAATATGGAGGTGGTCTAGCAAATGCTGATATTAGTTCTGCAAACTAATATTTGCTTGACGTTATGGAGGTGGTCTAGCAAATGCTGATATTAGTTCTGCAAACTAATATTTGCTTGACGTAAGTGAGTAACCAATTCTGTGAATTTTTATTGCTAACGCAGCTGACTGTATATTTGAAGCAATCGAGCTTTCTTGTTTTGAGAAATTTGAAGATTATCTGCTTCCTTCTTGATATTATATATAGTTGTTGCTTCGAAGCTAGCTATAGTGACAAGAATTTATAACTATGTAGTCAAATATAATGCATTTTGCTGGGTTAGTGAATCTGTTCATGAACTTCATCCAAGAAATTACTTTACTTAGTTGATGTAACTTTTATGTTTTTCCTTTTTTTGGTCTCAGATGTACAAATTGTTGCAGCTAAGAAAAGCAGCCTTTCTGAACTTTTGAATGCATCAAAAGATCCTGATGTCACTGATATAGATGCTGATTTCGAAGATTCTCAATTGTGCAGCCTCTATGCCACTGATATCTATAACAACTTGCGTGCTTCTGAGGTTTGTGTTTTAAATGCCCTGCCATTTGTATATGGCCGTCTTATGGAACCTGATAAAGAAACAAGATTTAAGATATGATTTCTGTGGTTTCCCTTTTATCCCTTTACTATCATGAAATTTCTGAATTTAAGATTTTTCATATCATATAATCAATAATATCTCCTACTGTTTTGGCATAAAATGCTGCAATGGTGTAAAAAAACCCTGCTCTGAATTTGTCACAGATAGTTATAACCTTTATAATATGCATGATAATTGGTAAAGCATTTATATTCAATTGAAGCACTGTTTTCATACTTGGTTTCTAACTGTTTTGAGAAATGAAATACAGAATTTTTATAACCTTTCTGTCAACTGTTTCTCTTTGATCTTGCCTTTTTTCTTAAGTTGTTTGTCAAATGTTTTATTTTTCAGCTGTCAAGAAGGCCTTATCCTAACTTCATGGAAAGAGTACAGCAAGATATCACTCAAAGCATGCGTGGGATACTGGTTGATTGGCTTGTAGAGGTTTGCATTATTTAACTTTCTAATATGTTGACAACATTCAACCTATCAGATGTTCGCTAACAACATGATGAACTAAATTGAGTTTGTGAAGCTGCTGCTGATGATTCCTCTCTTAAGTTAATGTGATTTTTTTTTAGGGGCATCAAATTTCCTAGTTAATTTAATCGAGATTGCTGTTAGTCTGTAGCAGATAATCTGTACTATAACTTAGAATGATGCATTGAATTCCCTTATGACTTACATTGTTTTCAGGTTTCTGAGGAATACAAATTGGTATCAGACACTCTTTACCTCACGGTATATCTCATAGATTGGTTTCTCTCCGAAAATCACATTGAAAGACAAAGACTTCAGCTGCTTGGCATAACCTGCATGCTAATTGCCTCGTAAGTACTCAAATTCAGGGATGTTGACCTCTTGCCTTCTCATTCATATTCTTCAACGGGGTATATGTAATTATGTTCACAGTGATATAAATAAAACGGAATTTTTTCAGAGTAGTTGATGCAGTTGTATTGTGATTGATGGAACCCAGAAAAAGACACTACTGAAGTCATTAACAATGGAGGCATAGCCTTTTTTACACTAATACAATATAAAATGCAGAAAATAAACACCAAAAGACCTCACTCACTCTCAAGCCAATATACCTAGGCCAAAGAGATTCCAAGAGATTCTTTCCCAAAACCCCACTCCAAATATTCTGAATACATGCCTCCCTCACTCCCACACTCCCCTCCTTATATCCTATTATTTGAGAATATTCTAGAATAACTCCCTACTAACTAACTAATTATCTCAAGCCCATCACTAAATATCTCAGTCCATCAGTAACAAACAATTTTTTGATGCTTGTATTACGAAGAGAATGCACTATATCCTTGTTTCTATGTCAATGGATGATCCTTCAAGAAAGATTTTACCTTTGCATGCTGATAAAAGATTACCGTCTTTGTTTTAGTACCACAGTCAACTTGCTTGGCTGTAAATTAGTTTGACTTGAGTTGATGCTTCAACACCAAGTTATTTAGCTAAACTAAACAATTCAACTGACAAGTTACTAGGAAATTGCAGAAGCCAGGTATATGCACTTAAGGACAATACTGATTGACCTTTTGTTGACTCCGCCATTTTGACCAATGACCAGAGAGGAGGAAACAAAAATTACTTCAACATTTCAAGGTGTAGACTTTGTGCAACAGCAAATAATGTATGTTAACCAAGATCAACTATGGAAATCGAAATATAAAACTTGAGGATCAAGTTGGTTGATGGTCCATTCCATTTGTTGCAGCTTACACATTGCTTAGGTAAAACTGGACAAGGACAGAGATTCTGTCCTTGAGATGGTTGCATTTATGGTGTGATTATTTTCACTTACCTGGATATTCCATGACTTCAGTACACAGTATCACAGACACAGGAAAGTTTTTAAAATAAAACAATAAACTATTATTGCCATCTGATGATGAATAACCAAAAATAATATAGTGTGATTATTTTCACTTACCTGGATATTCTATAACCTTAGTAGACTGTAAAACCGTCATAAGAATTTTTTTAAAAGAAAACAATAAACAACAGTCGAACTATTACTGCTATCCAATGATCATCAGCAACAACACTTTTATCCTAAATTAATTGAGGTCGATGGTAGATGAACTCAAAAGAAAGATATGAAGTATGAAGGGAATGAAAAAGATAAAAAATAAAAATAAATAAAAAATAACATAAAAATAATATTAAATAAAAGTATATATATATATATATATATATAGGGTTTTATAAGAGTTATGTTCTAGGAAGAGTGATTGTTATAGATATTCATTTTATGTGTCGGAATTTTTTATTTTTTTTTGCTGCGGGCCCCAGAAAATGTTGTGAGTGTAGGAAAGTTTTTGTGGTCATATTAAATGATAGATGATAAACCCATATATATAAGTAAAAAACAAAAAGGGGTGTGGGAAAAAAATAAGTGAGAAAAAAAATGGGGAAGGGGAAAAGAGATAAAGGAAAAGAAGGGGAAAAGAAGAAGAGGAAAAGGACTAAAAAGGGACCATCTGGAACATAGGAATAATAACGGGTCTAACCCTCCACTATATTTATAGTTTTTCTCCATTCTGTCCTAAGGCACACCGTCCGCCAATCTATATCTCACTCCTTTAAGTCTTGTTTTACTACCTTTCCCAAGTAAGTTTCGGTCTACCTCTACCTTTATTTGTGTCAAGTTCTTGTTAACAAACTTTTGTTCTTACGAGAGCATCCAGGGGCCTTCTCATGACGTGCCCAAGCCATATCAATTTATGTTATCTTATCTTTTCAGCCGCTGGTACTATTCTTATCTTTTGTCGAATATCTTCATTTTTTATCTTATCCATCATTGTATAACCACATATCCATCTTAACATCCTCATGTATGCTAATATATTCATGTTTTTGGCCAACATTTAGCTCCATATAAAATTTTGCTGTTTTATAGTCACACAAAAACTCATATGCATTATGCCATTTCATCAACCTTGCTCTGATTCTATGATTTACATCCTCATCAATCTCTCCATTCTTTTTGCAAAATTGATCCCAAGTATCTAAAAACATCTTTCTTGGGTACCTCTTGACCAAGTAGATGCATGGGATCTTGGTCTACATCTCTCACTAGAGAAAACTCACACTTCATATATTCAGTCTTGTTCCAGCTTAAAGTGAATCCTTTAGACTCCAACGTGCTTCTCCACAATTCAAGTTTTCTATTAACACCGTCTTTGGTCTCATCAATAAGCACAATATCATCTGCAAAAAGCTTATACCATGTCACTTCCTCTTGAATATTTTTTGTTATATCATCTGCAAAAAGAGATAAGGACTTAGAGCCGAACCTTGGTGTACAACTACCGTGATAGGAAAGTAACTTGATGTTCTATTACAAGCTTTCACACATGTAGTATCCCCGTCATACATATCATTGATTGCCTTTACATACTTTGATGGTACTTTTTTCTTCTCAAGAACCCACCATAAAACTTTTCTTGGGACCCTATTGTATGCTTTCTCAAGATTTATGAACACTATATGTAAGTCCTTCTTTTCTAGATATCTTTCCATTAATTGTCGCATCAAGAAAATGGCTTCTAGGGTACATCTTCCAGGCATAAATCCAAATTGATTTACGAAAACCTTGGTCTCTCTCCTGAAGCAATGTTTAATAACTCTCTCCCACAACTTCGTAGTGTGGCTCATTAGCTTAATACCTCTATAGTTAGAACAATTCTAAATATCTCCTTGTTTTTGTAAGTAGGTACAAGGATACTTTTCTTCCATGCTATCTGATGATGAATAACCAAAAGCGTTTTGACAACCCTTTTGGTGCTTGAAACTTTTTGCCTTGAATCATTGAAGAGAACTTGAATAATAGAAGGCAAAAGATGGAAATTTTTGTTGTTTACTTCATAAACTGTTGACATAAAATTACATTGCTTCTTCCTTCTCGTGCTAGTTGGCATCGACTGTGACAACTATGCTAGTGTTTCAACATCATAACATTCAGATTATTATATCTGTGTGGCATCTGCATTTAAAAATATTCATCTGTCTTCTTTTTTCTGTGATTGAAGGAAGTATGAAGAAATTAATGCCCCAAGAATTGAAGAATTCTGCTTCATCACAGACAACACATACTCAAAAGAGGAAGTATGTCTTGCTTTTCAACAACAAATGATTAATGCATACATTCCAAGTAAAATATACTTTCAAACTGAAAAAAAATTGGAAGTCTCATACATGTCCCACCACGAGAACTGAAAATCTCAAGCACCATACCATATTCTCTGGCTATTTGAATTCATTCTTACAGTAGTGGATTTTGTTTTGGGTCTTAAAAATAGTATTTATTATAGTATGCTGCTTACTATTATTGGGGTATGTATTATGGCACTTCTGTTATCAGAATTATTGGACTCTTAGTATTGATAAATAATGGGAGTGGCAGGTACTAAAAATGGAGATTCAAGTGTTAAAGTCCTCTACATATAATCTGTTTGTTCCCACTACAAAAACTTTCCTCAGGTACCTGTTGACATTTTTATCATCAAGCAGTCTTTACGAAAAAATGAAAAGAAAATTTCAGTGTTATTTGGAGATCCTCATGCAATTGTCTAAGTACATTCTTGGTTTCTTAGGAGGTTTCTTCGAGCAGCACAAGCTTCTTACAAGGTGATAAGATTGATCTGGATGAATGCTTATTGGTCCAGAACATGCTAGATTGTTTCGTTTTGAGTATCACTAATCACTTGCCTACTGAAAAAAACTTGCAGAGCCCCAGCTTTGAATTGGAGTACTTGGCCAATTACCTAGCTGAACTAACACTGATGAACTATAGTTTCTTAAAATTCCTTCCTTCTATGATTGCTGCATCTGCTGTATTTCTTGCCAGATGGACATTAGATCAGTCAAGCCACCCATGGGTTTGTTGTGTTTATCATTCATATTTTCCTTCAATGTGGAGTTACATAAAGGAAACATGACCTTCATTATTGTTATTATCATTATTATTATTCATTTATCTTTGCAGAATCCAACTCTTCAACACTATGCCTCTTACAAAGCATCAGATATGAAAACCACAGTTCTTGCATTACAGAATCTACGGCTGAATAGCAATGGCTGCCCTTTAACTGCCATCAACACAAAGTACAGGCAAGACAAGGTATGGGGGAGAGAGAGAGAGAGAGAGAGATTCCTGGTTTCGGTGTGAGAGATGAGAGAGAGAGAGAGAGAGAGAGAGGGAACAAAAAAGAGAATCAAAAATTTTCTGCTTTTCTAATTCTGGGAACAAAAAGAGAATCACTTTTCTCTCACAACTTCCTCACACTCTCACGATTAAACAAAATATATTCCAGATTAACAAACTTTATCCCCTCAGCGATTTTTGCATGCCCAAAGTCGCCGGTTTTGCATTTGCTGTTGCTATTGAAACGCTGAATAGTGAATACCAAACAATTTCTTCTCTTTTTAGTCAAAAATCCAATTAGGGTTTCAAAGTCTTCACCTTTTCTTTCATTCTTCTTTGCCTCTGTCTACAATTTCCCATTTGCAACCATCACCCAAACATGTACGTCTATTCATTTCAATTTTCAATTTTTTTTAAAATATAACAACGCTTATACATGCTTATAACTTCCACTATTAATTTGATGAAATTCCTCTCTTCGAGTCTGCATCCGTTTTGGGAAATCCATTGATGTCGTTTCTCTTTTTATTTTTATTTTTTTTCGAATTAAGAAACAAGGATTCTGATTTAGGTGTTTGTTCGAAATTCAAAATTCCAGTTTGGTTGGAATGATTGTGCCAAGATTAGAATTAGCGTAAAACTGAGGTTAGGGCTCTTAAAAAATTACACATAAAAAAAATTGTGTTAACAAACGTAATTCTGATTCTCGGAATAAAAATAAAATATGTTAACAAACGTAATTTTGATTCTCAGAACTCTTCCAAGGCACAGAAATAGAAAATAATCATTTTTTTCAGAAACAGTGCCAGGAATCAGAATGGTTATCATGCGCAACCTTAAGTGTACTACTATAGTAAACCTATTTACTAGTAACTTGCATGATGTTCAATATGAGAGTTTGTGTTGCAGTTTAAATGTGTAGCAGCTTTGTCATCACCAAAACTGCTTGAAAGTCTGTTCTGAAGATAAAGATTGTTGACAAATGATTACAAATGCACGCCACAGAAGGAAAATTCCCAGTTTTGCTACTCAAATGATCTCATGCCTGTTGTGTAATGTAATCCTCCCCCCTACTTATGTCAAATTGTCCCTGTCTATAGAATAGGGTTTGTTCCGGAGTTAGTTTTAGAAGGGAAAAGAAAGGAATGAAAGGACTTTATTAATCTCTTCCCTTGTTTGCGAGTTCAAAAAAGTGAGGGAAAAGATTTGAGAATTTTTACAAAACCCTCCAAAACCCTTCTTGTTCTTAAAATTAAAGTTCCCTCAATTTGGGAGATTTTAACTTCAAAATAAGGGAAGAAGGGAAGAGAATACCCTTAGTTTCCCTTCCCTTACTTTCCCTTCCTCTCTCTTGAATTACTTTCCTTCTCTTCCCCTCCAAACTCTCAAACAAAGCTTAATATCTTTTGTATATTCATTTCATGACCTTTGGTTGGGGTTCTTGCTGAGTTGTGTCACTTGTGTGAGACTGATTCAACAAGATCAAGCATGTCGCCTAGAGTGCTTTGAACTCAGATAGATGTAGCAATGGTTGTCATTGTTATAATTTGTGTTTTGATTATTTTTTATAAACATGGATTTTGCTTAAAATTGATTTTCTAAACTTGATTTCGTTGAGAAGTGGGTTTGTAAAATGTATTTTATATTTGGAAACTTTTATTCAAAAAAGTAATTTTGGTTAAAAAATGCTATTTGAATTTGTTGATAAAAATCACTTTTAAATGGGTATTATGGGGAAATTGTGTGTCATTTTAAAGGATATTTTAAAGGATACTAAACTTTACACACCTTTAAAGATGTAAAGTTGTGTCATTTTAAGAGAGAGATATAGATAGAGAGAGAAGAAAGAAAAGAAGAAGATGTGGGTCACAGTGAGAGAAAGGATATAACAAAAAAGATAAACATTTTTCCCTATAAATATTGTTTAAAATAAGGGTTTTCATTTTATTCTTTAACATAACACAACAAACTTTCCTACACACATAACATTTTGTGGGGCCTAGACATTTAAAACAAAAAAAAGAAAAAAATATGGCACGTAAAAAGAATATAACATTTTTCCTATAAATATAAACATAAAACCCTTAAAATAATGATGTAATATAAAATTACCAGGATATTTTGGTTGATACATATTTAGTGGAGTTTTTCTTCATTGCAAAAGCAACAAAATGTTACTTTTATAGTTCTGACAATAAAACCATGATTTTAGTGTGGGAAAAATGTGGGATAAAACATGTTATCTCCAAAAAAAAAAAACAGAGAGTAAGTGGGGCCCACAACATTTTTTATGGTATGAGTCATTAATAGGAGAAGAATTTTCTCTTTAAAAGGAGAAAATGTTTTCCCTTTTAATGTAAAACTATTTTGCCCAAAAAAATTAAGGGTTTAATTAATGTTATGTTACATGATTTAAGTGTTGTTTCCAACACACACAAAAACGGAGAGAGAAAGTGGAATGATGAAAGAAAAAGAAAAACATGTGGACCATCTCTTTAATGTGTGTGTAAAACTATTTTGTCCAAAAAATTTAAACATATTATTACAAATTTCAAGATTTGTTTTTAGTTTCAAAAGTGATTTTATATAGTGAGGAAATTCTAACTACCAAAAATTCTCACTATTAACTTACTAATCACATCACCATTGCACCATTGGATCAAAGAGAGAGAATGTTAAAAAAATTTTGAAGAGAGAAAAAATGTTAATTTAACGGTGATTAGATAGGTAATAAGTTGGTAATAAAAAATTTTGGTAATAAAAATATCTCTCCTCGATTTTATAAATTATAAACATTATATAACCTACGGTTGCCGTACTTTCATGGGCCCATGAGCGTTGCAAATCTCTATCTACGGGCCGCACGTTACACAAACAACCAAAAACAGAAGAATCAGCTGAAATGTCTCCATTGCCCTTTAACTTACTAAACTAGAAAAGCAAAGGGCATTTTACTTTTTTTTTAGTTAATATATTTTTACTACGGTTTGAAAAAATCATTTTATTTTAATTTAAAAAATAAGCAAAATTAAAATTTAGAATTTTATAATCATTAAAAAAAAATAATTAAAAACATAGAAACATACTAAATATCTTTTAAAGTCACCATTTGGAAATTGCAATTTTTGTGTGTGTAGAAATTGATTGTTTTGGAGAAATTATTTGTAAAGTTTAAAATTAAAGAGAAAGGAAGTATAGTTTAAACAGATTTTAAAGGTTAACTAATTTATTTATTTTTATATACATTTGAAATAAATCATATTACACACCGTATTTTATTTTCCAGCTGTATGTATTTATTTTTAAATCTAAAAAAGTATTTATTTCTTATAAAAAATGTAATTATTTCATTAATCATCTACTGTAATTCTGATAAAGAATTATATTCATTATTGTGTTTATTATATTTAAGAAATGATAATAGTTTTTCCAAATCCAAAAAAAATAAAAAAATACAAGCCAGGCTAAACATTAAACTAAAATATTTATCACATCAATAAGTTTCTTCTCAATTTACTGGTATGCAATTATGTAAATATGTTGAGACTGCAGGATATTGTAAATTAATAACAATGGATAAAATATTGCAGAGATTTTTATTTTCTATGGTGCTCCTCTTCTAATCTTTGCTTTGATGAATGAGGCAGAGAATAAGTGACAGCTAAGCTGAATTGGTGATTTCTGTTGCAAAGTAGAGAGAGAGAGAAAGAGAATAAAAATGGCGACTTTGAATGTGTTCTCACAGCCATGGCAGCCTACAATTTACCCTTCTTTCTGTTGTTCTAATACTAACAACAATGCCTATCATCATTCTAACAATTGTAAATTACATTTATTTTCCAATTCCCATCAATTCTCTGTTCAATCCAACCAATCTACCTCTTCTAAGCCCCCTCAATTTTCCCCCCAGTTCTCAAAGTCAGGTACTTTTTTCTTCATTCTATGTTCACTTTAGTGAATTAGAACTCATCAGTTGTTTTATCCAGGTTATGAATTTCCATTTCAGTTAAACAAAATTATATAATTTAGTCTTATTAGATGAATGAATGAATGGATGGACTAAAGGGCATTTGAATTGAAGATTTTCTGACAAATCTTGAACTTGTATGATAATTGATACTTTGTCATTAAGTTATTAATCTAATTATTAGGTCTTCTACTATGACCTTACTGTTAAGGATTCAATCAAGTTCTCATCTTCTTTGAATATTAAAAAAAAAAAAAGGCCGACCCAGTTCAAATACCCACTTCGTGAGTGTATGGGGAAGGGAATACTCTAGGCAGTCTTTCCCCTGCTTTTTGCAGAGAGACTGATTCGAACCCGCAACCTGACACACCACGGCAAGCAAGCTTACCGTTGAGCCAAGCCGGCCCTTCATCTTGAAGCTCTATTTTCATCTTGAAGCTCAAGCTGTTGGAATTTATTTATATCATCTTTAATTTACTATTACAATAATTTTCTGTAGGCAGTGGAAGTTCATGGCTACAAAACAGTTCAACTGCTGACAGCATTGAGTACACAAAGCGTCCTCTATGTTGTGTGTTTCCCACAAAACCTGCTCAAGTTTCCTCTGTGCAAGACCTTTTTGAGTTCATTTGTTCAGGACCTTTGCTTGACAAAATTGGTATGACACAAGAGAAGGTGGCAGAGTCAATAGATAAATGGTTATCATATGGTCGGAACCTATGCACATTGTTTCAGCTTAATGAATTGTACCTGACAGAGCCTCAAAAAGCTAGGGTTTATCACTACTATGTACCAGTATTTCTCTGGTGTGAGCAAGAGGTTGCTCAGCATCGGTCCAAGTTCAAAGATGGAGAAGATATACCTCCTTTGGTGGTATGGCTTCTTTCCATGATTTCTCACTCTCATAGTTTGTTTTCTCTGTGTGTTTGTGTTGTGCAGCTGATTAATTTTTTTCACTTTGTATGCCTCAGATTGGATTTAGTGCTCCTCAAGGCTGCGGAAAGACAACCCTTGTCTTTGCTCTTGACTATCTTTTCCGGTTGACTGGCAGGTAGCCTTTGAACTTTGAAGCAACATGATCTTGAATTAATCCTTTGTTTTGATGGCTACATAGAAAAGAGATTAATTAACAAAATGCTGATATATGCTAAAATTTTCAGGAAGTGCGCAACAATATCTATAGATGATTTTTATTTGACAGCTGAAGGTCAGGTATATAGAAGCTGTTTTCTACATTTGTTTTCACAGTTGATGTTCCCATCTTGTTCTTTTTCTTTTGGACTGATAAATTATGTGTTTGAATTATAGAATAAACTAGGAGAAGCTAATCCAGGAAATACACTTCTTCAGGTAATTATACACATTTAATTGAAGTGGTGAACAGTATATTATCTAGGGATATAATGATTTATGATAACTAAAATATTTTTTCTTGCCTTGTTTCCTTCCAGTTGCGTGGAAATGCTGGAAGCCATGATCTTGCTTTGTCTGTTGAAACTCTGACAGCTTTAACAAAAATGACAAGAGAAGGTGGTTCTCTGTAATTTTTCCCCCTCTTTATCATATTGTATATTATGTGTAATTCCTTGTTATTTGAAGTGTCCAGGTATAAAGATGAAGTTACCAAGATATGATAAAGTAAGGCATAACTTGCATATTTCAGTTTTTCAAACAATTTTTGAATTTGTAGTTGCTAATGGCAAATTGCCTGGCTTTGCAGTCTGCATTCAGTGGGAGAGGTGACCGTTCCGATCCTTCGACATGGCCAGAAGTTGAAGGGCCACTTACGGTAAAAGAATCTTCAATTGTAACTTTTAAGCTGCTTCTGGTTCCCTTAGTAAAAAATGATCCAACACAGACAAAAATGAAAAAAAAAGCAGCTTACTGAAGTAAGGGTGCCAAGTTTTTAACCACCTAAATTTACCCTCCTCTCCTCCAATAAAAAAAGGAAGTACAACATTAACTTTTGAAAAAATTGTATTTGCTAGCAGAACTCAAATTATAATAAGGTGGGAATGTGACATTATTCATACGATGAAACAACTGTTCTTTATCTCATTTCAATATCATTTCAAAAGTGTTGATCCTTCCATTACCATGCATGGATAGGTTGTATTGTTTGAAGGTTGGATGCTTGGTTTCAAGCCCCTTCCAGTTGAGGCTGTAAAGGTTGTTGATCCCCAGGTTAGAATTAGTGAAGTTCCTTTATCTTTCATAATATGCACATTAAGTTTATGATACTGAATTGCTAATGAATTATGCTTTTGTATATGTGCTTATTATTCAGCTAGAAATTGTAAATAAAAACCTTGAAGCTTATTATGATGTCTGGGACAAATACATAAACTCATGGATAGTCATCAAGATTAAGGACCCAAATTGTGTCTACCAATGGCGCTTGCAGGTAGGTTGTTTTAAAATCCTCTTTCAGAAATCATAAACTGTGTTCAGAACCTGGTTGTAACAGACTAACATCTGTGTATTTGCTGTTTGAATTTGCAGGCTGAGATTGCCATGAGAGAGGCAGGCAAACCTGGAATGTCTGATGATGAGGTTCAGTGCTTACATGCTTTTATGTTTGATGAAATACACATATATGTTGATATCTATTATCTCTTCTGTGCTTGCAACATCTACCTTGTAATGACTAAAGCTAGGTTTTTTCATGGTTTGTGCTCTCCAGGTGAGAGATTTTGTTTCTCGCTACCTGCCAGCATACAATGCATACCTTCCAACACTTTACTCTCAGGGTCCAAATGGTTCAGATCCTCAACATCTCCTAACCATCGAAATAGATGAAAAGAGGAACCCCATCCTAGGTGTCTAGGTTAACTAGATGATAGGACATTACTGGCTTTTCAATTCTTTGAGAGAATCAAAATGGCCATTCGGCATTAATTAGTTTCATCAGAAGTAGAGATAAGTCAATGTATCTGCACTATTCTCCTTCAAATGTATAGAGAATATTTTCATAATAACGGATTTTTTCTGGTTTTGCTTGAGGAATGAATGTTTAAAGGAATCACAAGAAGACCAAAGAGGGTTGGTTCAAGTAGTACAAGCTTGATTCCGCTTAAGCAAGGTCTTATATTCAAAGTCCTTGTGAATGCAAAAAATCTCTTTTGGGAAAGTTAGCCCCACCATAATGTGGATGTTCCCAACTCGAATAGAGTTGCTTCCCGTGAAGGATACATATGGATTATCCAAAAAAAAAAAGGAACCACAACAAGTGTTCCCCAGATTACTAATATCATTGTGCTCAAAGTCCTGGTTAGTTACTTCAGTATTACACTACTACTACTGCTTGTGCTGCAGCACTTGGTTTATTTAACAGGCACAATGGATTCATATATTGTAACAATATCACGAAAACTAAAAATAATTGAATTACATGGTTGTGATTCAGAGATTATATCTTATTGGCTCCCAGAATCATCATTTCATATAATGTCAATGATGAAACACAAACTTGACAAACGTCTGTTGGAAGTTAGGTAATCTAGGGACAGCAACAACAGGTACGTTCCAAGCAGCACTCGCAACTCTCATAGCAGCTTGAACAATAGCAATAAGTCAATTGATCAGCATGTACTGTATAACAAAAGAGAGAATTTTGGAATGAGAAAATGAAGATAAAGAGAAATGGAAACTAAAGATGTACACACCAAGCATAGAGGCTTCCCTTCTCCTCACGGCGCTTGTGAACGTGATCATAGTATGACATCTGCTGCTGTGGTGGTGCAGACCCTTTCATATTTTGGGAGTGTTGAAGAAGATAATGCATGCAACAGCGTTTACCAATATATTTATAAGCAGAAGCAAGAAAGTTACTTGAACATTTTGAAGACTTCCCCTTTAGCCATAAAACTCACTCTCTTCTCCTTTTCTCACCAATCATTTATTATGGTGGTTAGAAGAAAGGAATTGGTTGACTTCACTGGTGGGAAAAGGGCTGATCCAGTTCAAATACCCACTTCGTGAGTGTCTGGGAAAGAGAATACTCTAAGCAGTCTTTCCTCTGATTTTTGCAGAGAGGCTGATTCGAACCCGCGACCTGACACACCACGGCAAGCAAGCTTACCGCTGAGCCAAGCCGGCCCTTCTAATAGTTTATATTATTCTTTAAAATACTCCCTCCTTTGGCCTTGAAGCGTTGATATTGCATATGGCTAATTTTTGGTTTATCATATGTTTTATTTAATTCAACTAGAAAGTGGAGGGCAATGAGGATCGAACTCATAACTTTGTGGTCACTTAATCACTGATATCATATGAAAGAACCAATTTTATATTATTCTCTAATAACCATGCACAGAAGAAACCCCAGCTAATGGACCCATGCAACCATAAGGCAACTTCTAAGCTGTTTAGATGGTGGGAACTGGGAAGATGTCATAGTCACTAGCTAGTTGCTTTATTTAATCAGTTCCAGCCCTTATCCAACTCCAACCCTTCATTTCTACCTAAGAAATTTGCACATTAAGCCATACAAAAGTATAGTGGACCACATATCTACACAAGAACTGCTCCTCCTCATAAATCAACTTCCATGGGCGTACCATCCGTGGGGGAAGGTTGAAGGGTAAAAGTTCCGTCTTTAATTAATGTCACTTTTACATTAGTCTATTGTAATACTACAGTAATCTCTAAAACTATTAATCTCTTCTGAAGTAACTTTATATTCATACAACTTTCTGGGGTCGTTGTGAGCGAGTTGTTAACGTTTAAGATGTTTATTAGTCAATTTTCATTTATCATGTGACAATGAGACAATCCTGCAATGAATAACACACTTGTTATCAGTTAATTTGTCCATGTTAATATCATAGTCCACATCAAACAAAGTTTTCCTAAAGTCTCACATAATGGTAAGTACGTTAGTTACCATATTATTAACAGAAATTACTAGACATATATCCTTATAACATGACTTATTATAAGAAAGATTTTAGAGTTTATATACGATCCTACAATTTAAGCGTTGTGTATGTCCCCACACCCTCTCCTAATTTATTCTGGCGGTGAAGAAGTAAAAAACAAAAGGAATTTATTAGAATTTCGGTTGGCAAAACACAAAGGCAACTACTTTTTTATATATTTGTTTAGCGGGTTTTATAAGAGTTATGTTGTAGGAAAAATGATTATGTTATGTTATAGAGATTTGTTTTACGTGCCAGAGTTTTTTTTTTTGTTGCGGGCCCCACAAAATATTATGTGTGTAGGAAATTTTTTGTGGTAGATGATAAATCCTTATTTATTTTAGTAAAAAAGGATGCCTAAGAAACTACAATCCATATACAGAAGCCAAATCATTTATGTCTAATCAAGGAGATCATCTTCCATATATCCGTAGTATGTACATCTACCATTTAATAAGTGACACTTGGATAAAAAAAATCATTTTTCTCTCCTTTCCATAAAGCATGACGGTCATTCCTTATTTTTTTTTTCATTTGATAGATGCACTGAGTGAATGATACAACAGTAGTACCATAGATATTTCTCTAAGGGGTCTGGAATCCGCCACCTGTTGCTCTCCCGACAACAATTGAGTCACTCGGAAAATGGAGAAGAACAATAACCGTCCATCATAATAATACATATATAAAAACACACACTCTCCCGTGCCTCGATTTATTATCAACTATCATATCATACTTCTTCATAACCACCTTCCAAACTTCAAACCCATTCATTGCGCGAGAAAATCAACCACCTGCAACCAAATTTAGTGAAATCATTTCCATCTTAATCATATTCTATCAAAAAGATTTCCATTTTATGCACAAGTAATTAGGAACAATATTTTCACGAGCAAGTAAAGTTTGGATCCCATTATACGTAAAGAAGTTCATCAATATATAATCCCCGAAAGGTATCAGATGTGTAATGAGAGTAAGAGAAGAAAGAAAGGAAAGTGAATATTGTATTTGATGAATTATTCAACTAAAGGAATACATTGGTTTTATATACAGAAATAAGGACACTTGTAACTGACTCACTAACAACTATTAGTTTTCTAATCTAACAAACTAATCTAAGGTGGTGTTTGGTTGAGGGTTTTTATAAATTTCCCTATGCAAATGAAGCAAGCAATCTCCAAAGCACTTGTTTGGTTCAACAGATTCACTTCAATTCCCCAGTCATCCTATTTGCATAACATTTTCATTTTGGTCTTGAATGCTAGCTTTTTTCACTGTTTAGACAGACATATTGTAGGTGGTTTTATGAGGATAGCCAGCTAAATCATTTTTTCACAATTTTTTCCAGACCATTATACCCTCTTGATCTGAAAGAGAAATTGTAAGCTTTCTCCCACAGGTTGCAGAGGAAGCCATCAGTGACATGGGAATGCCAACCTGCTTCTTGTTGCTGATGCTTCTTGTTGTTCTTGTTCTTCCCAGGTTACGGATCATGGGTTTAGGTAGAAAAGAGAGAAGCTTTAGTGAGATCAAAGGATTTGGGATAATGGGTTAGAGTTGGTGCTGCAGGAACTGTTTTTTGTTGGAGGAGGATCGCTGTCAAAGTCAAAAGACAATGTTTAAGGTCATTAGTGGTTGGTTGGTGGACTCATTTAGAAGATAATGGAGTAACAAAGAAAGAAGCAGGCCTTGTCCATAATTAACATGGTTCAATAAAAATTAAATAATATAGATGATGGAGACATTCGAAGGTTCGAGAGATTCAAAAAAAAAAAATAGTTTTGGCCATTTAGCAAGTAGAGATAGGAAACAGAAATATAGATGATGGAAATATTTGTTGGATGACAAATGGCACGGTCAGTGGCCACTTGTACTCATAATAGATATTTGTATTGAGGTTAAATTTGTAATTTCATATTATTTACCCATCCAAATTTTACCTCAAACCAAACATAGATTTTATAAATCTTACCTAATTTGCCCAGTAAATTTTTTCTAACCAAACAACTTTTTTTACATTTTCCTACCAAACTCACTTTCCAACAATCTCCCTATCAATTACATTTCCCTAGTATTCAAAAAATTTCTTCTCAACCAAACGCCCCCTAACAGACTTCATTAAAATAACGAATGGGCCTTTAGGCCTCTATTACTACTATTATCCCCCAACAAGCGAAGTGGGCTGGACCTCAAGGACACAAAGCTTGGTTCGAAAACGCAAGAACGGATCAGAGGCCATTGCCTTTGTGAACCCATCAGCGATCTGCTCCAAGGCTGGAACGTGATGAACTGAGACCGCCTTGGAGAGAACTTTCTCCCTCACAAAATGTAGATCCAACTCAAAATGCTTCGTACGAGAGTGAAAGAGGGGATTTGACGTGAGAAGCACCGCAGAGAGATTGTCACAGTAGAGAGTCGGTGAACGGGGAAGATCGACTTGAAGCTCAGAGAGTAGAGACTGGATCCAGCTGATTTCAGCTACAGTAGCAACTAGGGCTCGATATTCGGCTTCAGTGCTGGATCGACTCACCACGTGCTGTTTCTTAGACGACCATGTGACGAGATTTGAACCAAAGAAGATGCAAAGACCACTTGTAGATCTGCGATCGTCAGGATCTGAACCCCAGTCGAAGTCACAGTAGGCAGCAAGATGGAAATGGTTGGAGGGTCCAATAGCTAAGCCATGAGAAAGTGACCCACTAAGGTAACATAAAATTCTTTTGACTGCTTTCCAGTGGGTGTTCAACGGGTTATGCATGAACTGACAAACTTTGTTGACACTATATGCTATGTCAGGTCTTGTAATGGTGGCATATTGAAGGGCTCCCACTATGGAACGATACTGAGCGGGATCAGGGTGAGGAGATCCTTCACGGGATGAGAGTTCGGGAGTGCATATCATAGGTGAGGGCATAGGTTTACAGTCTAGCATATTGGTTTTCTTTAAAAGATCTGAGATATATTTGGTCTGGTTGAGATGAAAACCACCAGATTGTGTTTTGTGGGCTTCAATGCCTAGGAAGTAGTGTAGGTGTCCCAGATCTTTTAGGGCAAAGGTGTTGTTGAGAGAACGGATCAGAGAGGTGATGGCTAAGGTGGAAGATCCAGTAATTAGGATATCATCTACATACACAAGAACAAACAGAGTAGTAGTCTTAGTGATGGAGATGAATAGACTAGAATCACATTTGGCAGTAGAGAACCCAAGGCTGTGAAGAGTAGTGCTGAGTTTTTCAAACCAGGCACGTGGTGCCTGTTTGAGACCATAGAGAGCTTTAGTAAGCTTGCACACAAGAGTTTTGTTAGAATGAGTGAAGCCTGGTGGTTGTTGCATAAACACCTCTTCATGTAGATCCCCATTTAGGAAAGCATTATTCACATCCAGTTGATGAACTGGCCACCCTTTAGATAGAGCAATAGTAAGAACAATCCTGATTGTTACTGGTTTAACAACAGGATTGAAAGTCTCTTGATAGTCAAATCCCTCTTGTTGGTGAAACCCTTTAGCAACAAGTCTAGCTTTATACTTTAGAACAGTCCCATCAGGTTTAAATTTGGTTCGAAAAACCCACTTACATCCAATAGGGAGTCTATTGGGTGGGAGAGAAACTAACTGCCAAGTATTGTTTCGAAGGAGAGCTTCATATTCATCCTTCATAGCCTGAAGCCAGTGAGGTTGGGACAAGGCTTGAGATACTGATGTAGGTTCCAAAGAAGCAGTAAAGACTTTAGGCTTGAAAACACCAGCTTTGGCTCTTGTTGTCATATTGTGGCTGTTGAGTGGAGGTACAACAGCTGGAGGAGAATTGGCTGTTGCATTAGGACTAGATCTGCAAACAATGTCAGTAGGAATAGAGGACCTGCAAGTAGAGTTAGTGGTGCTAACAGAAAAATCAATGTTAATGGCACTCAATATAGGAGAATTGGATGAAGTCTGTGCAGGATTGAAAGGAATTGAGACAGTAGGAATGATAGGTGGGAGTGAGGGTTGTGAAGATGAAGGAGAAGCTACAGATTGTGTTGACTCTTTATAAGGGAAAACTGACTCATCAAATAGAACATGCCTTGCTATAACAACCTTACCAGTTGGACTTAGACACTTATATCCTTTATGTTTTAGGCTGTACCCTAGAAAAATTCACTTGGCTGACCTGAAATCAACTTTATGTCTGTTGTAAGGTCTCAAATAGGGATAACAGGCACAGCCAAAAGTTTTTAGATAGGTATAGTCAGGAACTTTATAGAATAGAACTTCAAAGGGAGATTTTTGTTTAAGTGTAGGTGTAGGAAGTTGATTGATAACAAACGTAGCTGTGAGAAAAGCATCTTCCCAAAATTTTGTTGGTAGATTGGAGGCTGCCAGTAGGGTAAGTCCAGTGTCAACTATATGCCTATGTTTTCTTTCTGGTTTTCCATTTTGTTGGTGAGTATATGGACATGTGAGCCTATGTATGATTCCTTGTTGTTTTAGTAAAGGATACAGTTTTAAGTACTCTTTTCCATTATCTGTTTGAAGTGCTTTTAGTTTTGTATTAAGTTGTAATTCAGCCATTGCTTTAAATTATAGAAATATGTCATAAGTTTGTGATTTGTTTTGCATGGGATAAGTCCAAGTGTAATTTGAATAGGCATCTACAAAGATAATGTAGTATTTGGAGCCATAATTGCTTTTAACAGGTGCTGGACCCCATATGTCAGATAAAACAAGTTCCAAGGGTTTGGCATAAACAGTGGCAGTATTTGGTAAGTGTAATTGATGCATTTTTCCCATACAACATGCACAACACAATTTGGACTCTGTTTTATTTATGAATGGTATATTACAGTGTCTAAGTGCCAACTTTACAGTTTGAAGAGAGGCATGAGCTAGTCTTGAATGCCAAAAGTCTAGAGTAGAGTTTCTAGAAGTATTATTACACATGAAATTTGAAACAGTAGAAGTAGGTGGACTTGAACTTGAAACAACTCCAGTAGAATTTCTTTGGAGTTTTTGTAGGACATCATCGAATGCATAAAGGCTATTCTTAAGCTTGCCTTGGAGAAGAATCTCCTTGGTAGCCTGGGATTTAACACAACACATATTAGCATGGAATTCAAAAAAGACATTATGCTCTTTAGCAAATTAAGAGACACTTAATAGATTTTTGGACAGACTAGGAACATGAAGTAAATTAGATAGCCTAAATGACATAGAACAAACATTTGAATTTAGAATTGAGTGTCCAATATTCTTGATTTTCAAGTTAGAACCATTACCTACTTGGACAGCTTCCTGACCATGATACTTTGTTTTGTTTAGCAGATTACTAGCATCAGGAGTGAAATGATTGGTGGCTCCTAAATCAGGATACCAGCAAGGATCAACAACTGAGAAATAGTCAGATGATGAATCAAACTGACTTGATCCATTGCATAAGGTTGGATCTTCCTGACTTTGTGAAGCAACATTGTTAGTAACTGTCATATTAGCTTGAAAATTTCCACTTGCAGAATTGTTGTTGCTGGTGCTATTTTGAGCAAAAGGACTTTGATAGTTTTGATTGTACCTGTGGTGACACTCCCAGCCAAGGTGTCCATACTTACCACATACCTGACATTGTGGTTTGTTTCCATTGCCATAGAATCTGCCTCCTCCTCTTTGAAACCTTCCTCCTCTGTTACCAGGAAAAGAGAATCTGCCTCTATTGAATCCTCCTCTGTAATTTCTTGAGAAATTGTTTTGCCTTCTCGGTTGCATCTGATGCATTTGTGCCACATTGACTTGCATATTTCCTGTAAGATTTCTTTTGTGCCTGTCAAATCTTTGTTCCTGAGCATTAACAGTGCTTCTATTTCCCCTACAGTATATGGATCGGATCTGGAAATGACTGAAGTGACAAAAGAGTCATAGTCTTCATTAAGACCATCCAATATAGCATCTATGTGATCCTCTGTATCAACTTTTGAACCAGTTGCAGCAAGTGAATCTACAACCTTCTTGATCTGAAGTAAGTACTTTGAGACATCTCCATCTTTCTTTGTATTTTTCAACTGGATCTTGAGTTGTTTAACTTTAGATCTTGTTTGTGAAGCAAAAAATTCCTCAAGTTTCTGCCAAACTTGGAAAGAACTTGTACAACCTACCATTCGAGTATAGAGACTTTCTGACATGGAAGAAAGAAGCCATGACAAGAGAAGCTGATCTTGTGTTGAGTATCAAGATCCTTTGATTTCGACCTTTGAGAGCTTTGGATATTGTTTGCATCTCCAGTGGTATCTGCATCTGCACTTTCAGCAGGAAAGGGGTCTTGCACTTCTTTGGTGATGAATCTTGTCAAGTTGTAACCATTGATTGAAGCTGCTGCTTGTTGCTTCCAAGGTAAAAAAATTCTCTTCATTCAACTTGAAGGAGACAGGATTGGAAAAGATGTGGATAGAGTTTTGTGCGGAAGTGTTACTGGTATTGGTCTCCATGGATCTGTGAAAGCTCTAATACCATGAAAGGTATCAGATGTGTAATGAGAGTGAGAGAAGAAAGAAAGGAAAGTGAATATTGTATTTGATGAATTATTCAACTAAAGGAATACATTGGTTTTATATACAGAAATAAGGACACTTGTAACTGACTTAGTAACAACTAACAACTATTAGTTTTCTAATCTAACAGACTTCAGTAAAATAACGAATGGGACTCTGGGCCTCTATTACTACTATTAATCCCGCGTCAGAGATTTTACATTGACTTGAATTCTTTACATTTATTTAGCTCTAAAACAATAAGGTTTACTAAAAGAAAACAATTAACATGCTGCCTTGACTAGTTTAATATAGAACAAGGGGATCAAAATTTGTGGTGCCATTAAAAAAAGAAAGAAATATGAAATTAACTTGTTCCAACATCCAAGCATGGAATCACTAAATAAGTATTGTGATCTCGTGAGAGAATAGTGAGCAAAAACGCATAATAGTTTGTTTTCTTGGTACGACAGAGCATGATAAAAGTGAATGGACGGGGAAATTATGAGCATATATTAATTGGGTTATATTTATTCATGTTACATAAGAGAAGCCAATTTCCTACACACAAAAGAGAGGTAGGTCCCACCTCTATTTTTTCTCTCTCCTCTTACATGTGGGTCTCACTTATAATTTTGTTTCTACTACATGAGAGAAATTTTTTCCTACAACATAAGAAGACTATTTCCCATATTAATTCCTCTTTTAGGGAGCTAATTTTTTTTGTAACTGCATGATTATGATTGGATATGGGCTTCAATTGTCCGATTTTTGGGGCTCTATTTGGACCATAATCCTGGGTTAAAGAATACCCATAATATTTGCTCACCGGAGAAAGAGTCAATTTTCATTGGGATTCAATTGTTATTATTATTATTTTTTTGGTAATCTCAATTGTTATTTATTAATTAACATTTAAGACATCTTCAGTATACGTCATCCTTCTAGGACTTCCCAAGAATAAACCTCAACACATATGATGATAAATAGATTTCACTTCTTCGTGAACCTGAAAAGATGATGATAAACATAAACCTAACAAAGCCACTAGAATTATTGTAGCGGTAAAAATTTGAATAATTTGTATAAGTTTAGTGCCACAGTTTTATGTATATATATAAACCTAATAAGCTTCTTTTATTTTTGTCATATCAATATACTTCATTTCCCCCATTTCTTCTCGTCCATTTATTTTTCACTTTTATTTATTTATTTATATATATATATTTATTATTTATTATTTTTATTTTATTTTTTCAATAATTTTATATCTTTCATGCGGGTTCATCTATCACCGACCCCAATTAATTTGGGATAAAGGTGATGTTGATGTTGATGTTGACGTTGATATCAATATACTTCATCTTCATGGAAAACAAACCACAAGCTTAATAATTAAGGAGTGGAAAGAGAAAACCAGTTACAATATTTCCTTTGAAGATTTCAAATGAGGGAGAACTGCTCTTCTTTTCCTTTCAAAAGATCATTTCCCGTATATAAATGTGGTTAAAACTTAGGTAGTGTTTGGTTCAGAAGTTTGGTAGGAAAGTTTAAAAAAAGTTATTTGGTACTACAAAATATTAATGGGAGAATTAGGTTAAAAATCTTGATGTGTGTTTGGTTGAAAATAAAAAAAAAAATTGATGGGAAAAAAGTGGAAATTACGAAAGTAACCTTTTTTGTAAAATTTTGAAATGTTAACATACATTTTCGAGCATGTTTCTTCGACATTTGCAAAGAAGATTTCATTAACTTGTTTTCAAACTTTCTTTGTCCTGTCTCCACATCGTATTCCCATCAAATTAAAACTGCTGACACTTACTAAAGAGCATGGTAATGCCAAAGAATTAGATCTCTTGCAGAAAAAAATTGCGGATCAGAATGTTGAAATAGATTACTACAGGCAAC
Source organism: Gastrolobium villosum (assembly GCA_032173675.1). Classification (NCBI taxonomy): domain Eukaryota; kingdom Viridiplantae; phylum Streptophyta; class Magnoliopsida; order Fabales; family Fabaceae; genus Gastrolobium; species Gastrolobium villosum. Next base: position 104,059 of record JAVKPL010000225.1, read on the forward strand.
GTGAAGAGCTAAGCGAGCATATAAAAGAGCTCATTTTGGAGTAGATTTGTCACATTTTTCTTCCTCTTTTCAATTTGTCCGGTATTCATAACAATACCATCATCTGAGAGGGATTCTTCAATAGTGAAAACCTCCCTTTTTTACATGCATATGTCGATAGCTGAGGAAGCAGGTTTGATGGAGAAATTTCAGGTTATCCCTTAACCAAACGTGGAGAAATGAGATATCCACATGCACTTTGCTGGGATAGTGATCAGAAGTCTCGAACCAAACACTACCTTAGAGTTTTATAAGAGTTACATATGTTGTAGGAAAAGTGATCGTGTAATGTTATATAGATTCATTTTGCGTGTTTTAGTTTTTTTTTTGCTTCAAAAAATGTGGATTCCATAAAATGTTATGTGTGTAGGAAACTTTTTTGTGTCATGTTAAATAATAGATGCAAATCCCTAAAACTTACGTTTGATAATATTAATTTATTTTTGTTTCAGAAAATAAATTGATAGCCGAAGAATATATATATGTAAGAAAAAACAATCTTTCATCTTCTTCGTTCCTAAACACAAAAATTGAAATAATTATTTTTCTTCAAAAACATGGCTAGATTAATTATCACGCACACCCTTAATTTTTAAAATATATCTTAATTTATACATAAACCATATCACTCACTACATAATTATTGAAGTGGTCAAATGCTTTTCTTGAAGTTAAGTTGCCTTTAAAATAAACAAATAAAGTTGTCATTCTAAACCAACTAAAATTTAATGATAAATACATTAGTACTTCCTGACCTACATAAAATACCATTTTGAAAGAATTTTTTTTCTTCATAAAAGATGATATCAACAAAAATATTATGTGAAATATGCCGTGGATCACACTACCGATCGTGCATATATCTAACAATTACAAGAAATGGGATACGGATAGCCGAAAGTGTTTTTACCGTGCATCCACTCGGTTCGAGTATTAGATCGTTGAGTCATTAGTTGGATCAGTAGGTTACTTATCATATTGGTTAATCCGGATATATATATATATATATATATATATATATATATATATATATATATATATATATATATGCATGCACGTTATTACTATGTCAATTTAATTTGCAATTCAGAATTCCCAAAAGCATATCTCTCAATAACATTCAAAATGTTAGATGTTGTAAACTCACATTTTTCAAATTCCTCTATATTGAAATGAAATATGTCACATTCTCTTAATTTATTGTTTTACAAATTGCTTCAATATTGGAAGCTGAAATTAGAGATTATTATAAAATAGTATATTACTAGCAAATAAAATTATAAAAAAATTTAAAATGAGTTTTATATTTTTTTAAACATTTTTTTATAGAAATGTATGACCCGATCCGATCACCGGTTTTGAGTGGATCCGATGAATGACTAATCCAATACTTGACTCGAATTGGTCCAATAATTGATTCATTCGTCGAATTCCGGATCGACCCAATCGGGTGAGGCTTGGTTTTATAACAATGGCCCAAGGCCAAGTCTATTACTCCACCTTCTCTTAATGATGATCATAATATTCATTACATGCCAGCTCCCCTTATTTTTTTTTTTTTAATATCATAATATAGAGATCAGTCAAGAAGTGGGTATTTGAACTGGGTCGGCCCTTTGATATAGAGATCAGTCTTTGTTCTAGTTTTTCCACAGCCAAACCAAAAGTAAGAGGTGCGAATTAAGGGACATGTACACCATCAAGCACCAAGGATATGCTATCATTACACTAAATTAGCGTCTAACTGCAGCTAGTACACTTTGGAGGTGTCATCGGAAATGAAAAATTATTAAATGTTTATCAACGTATGATCATTAATTACACTAATTATTCTGCTAACTTTGAAGTAGTCCTCTGACCTGCAATATTAGTATTCAGAGGGATCAAAATCAAAATCATCGTGTAATTTTATTGTATAATAATGGATATTTTGTTACTAAAAGAAAGAAAGAAATGAAGAAATTAAATGAACTAACCTAAGCCACTGGCCTCTGAACTAACCTTAAGCCTTATCCTCTTGCATGATTCAACGAACATCCCAGAACAAAAAAAAAAAAAAAACAGATGAGCTTTTGTTTGTTTTTTAAAGAAAAAAAAGGAAACAAATCGTGGGGCAAGATATATTATATAAATTCGGTGAATTGTTAAAGCTGTGCAGAACTTACTTCCAGGGTACATCCCCAACCAACATCCAGTAACCATCTTTGTTCATGAACTTCATCAAAGAAATTACTTTACTTAGTTGATGTAACTTTTATGCTTTTGTATAAAGGAGTAATCAATTGTGCTTATTATTCAGCTAGAAATTGTAAATAAAAACCTTGGAAGCTTATTATGATGCCTGGGACAAATACATAAATTCTCCACCCTTTTTCTGGTTTTTCTTGAGGAATGAATGTTTAAAGGAACCACAAAAAGTGTTCATTGTTTGCCGTTTGTTCAAATGAAAGCCAGAGTAGTAATCATTGTGCAGAAAGTCCTGGTTAGTTACTTCAATACTACACTACTACTACTGCTTGTGCTGCAGCATTTGGTTTATTTAACAGGCACAATGGATTCATATGTTATTGTCACAAAATCACGAAAACTAAAATTAATTGTATTACAAGGTTGTGATTCATAGATTATTCCTTATTGGCTCCTGGAATAATCATTTTCATACAATAGCAATGACGAAACATAAACTTGACAACACACACCTCTTGGGCAATCTAGGTACAGCAACAACAGGTACAGCAGCACTCACTACTCTCATAGCAGCAAAAGCAGTAACAGAGTGTAAACAAACTGAACCAAAGAGTCAATTGATCAGCGTGTACTGTACAACAAAAGAGAGAATTTTGGAATGAGAGAAAATGAAGATAAAGAGAAATGGAAACTAAAGAAGTACACACCAAGCATAGAGGCTTCCCTTCTCCTCAAGGCGCTTGTGAACGTGATCATAGTATGACATCTGCTGCTGTGGTGTTGCAGACCCCTTCATATTTTGGGAGTTGGAGTAGATATATAATGCATGCAACATCGTTTGCCAATATATTTATAAGCAGAAGAGAGAAAGTTACTTGAACATTTTTAAGGCTTCCCACTTAGCCATAAAACTCCTCCTCTATTCCTTTTCTCACCAATCATTTATTATGGTGATTAGAAGAAAGGAATTGGTTCACTTGTTGGGAAGATCATCAGTTCACCACATTCCCTCTCCCATGCACAAAAACTCTAGACGAATAAATCTTCGGTATTATTGTTGCACCAAAGATTCAGTGCATCCCACCAAATATTACATATCAGTTAAAATTCTTTTTCCTCTGCCAAATTTTTTCTTTCTCGTCTGATGTGTAATACACTCATTAGTGAGATGTATTGAATCTAGGTGCTATAATAGCACCAAAGATTTATTGCTAGTGGACCCATGGACACATGATAGTGACTAGCTAGTTGCTTTATTTAATGAGTTCCAGTCCCTATCCAACTTAAACCCTTCATTTCTACCTAAACAGAAATTTGCATATTCAGCCATACAAAAGTATAGTGGACCACATATATGTCTACACAAGAACTGCTCCTCCTTATAAATCAACTTTCATGGGCGTGTACCATCCATGGGGATAGGTTGAAGGGTAAAAGTTCCGTCTTTAAATAATTAATGTCACTTTTACAGTAGTCTCTAGAACAATTAATCTCTTCTAAAGTAACCTTATATTCATACAAATTCCTTGGGTCATTGTGAGCGAGTTGTTAACTTCTACGGGAAATGTTTATAAGTCAATTTTCATTTATCATGTGACAATCATGCAATGAATAACACACTTGTTATCAGTTCATTTGTCCATGTTAATATCATAGTCCACATTAAACAAAGTTTTCCTAAAGTCTCGTATAATTGTAAGTACGTTAGTTACCATTCGAAGGGGAAGCGAATGTTCATAAATTGAACTATCTTTTCAAACTCCCTGATTATGATTGGATATGGGCTTCAATAGTCCGAATTTTGAGGCTCTGTTTGGACCAAAACTATGCGTTGAAGAATACCCATAATGTTTGCTTACCCGAGAAAAAGTCAATTTTCATTGGGTTCAATTGTTATTTATTAATTAACGTTTAACACATCTTCAGTATACGTCATCCTCCTAGGACTGCCCAAGAAGAATAAACCTCAACAGAAATGATGATAAATAGATTTGACTTATTCGTGAACCTGAAAAGATGGTGATAAACATAAACCTAACAAAGCCATTAGGATTGTTGTACTGGTGAGAAACTTGAGTAATTTATATGAGGTTATAGATTCAGAACTCAATACCATAATTATATATGATTTTAATATTTATACCGTGCATGGACGTAAATAAATTATTCACATTTATCTCCTTGTAATAAATTTAATTATAAAAATAACTTGATTTTTACTCTAAAATAACATTATTTTGGACTCAATATAGATAATTTATCTACATTCACTCCATAAAAAATGAACCAATTATATATATGGGATAAATAACAATTATGTTACAAGAACAAAGTTCCTAACATGCAACACTACTGACAAAACAAAATTATTGAATACAGTATGTTTTTTATTCATTATTATTTTACTTGCCATTTTTTATTTCAAGAAAAAAAATTCTTGTTGCAACAGGACGAAACGAAAGCCATATATATATATATATATATATGAGGTTTATATCTATCATGTCACATGACACCAAAAACTTTCCTACACACACAACATTTTGTGGGGCCCACACTTTTTAAAGCAAAAAAAAAAAAAAAAAACTAATGCACGCAAAACGAATCTCTATAACATTACACAATCACTTTTCCTATGACATAACTCTCATAAAACCTATATATATATATATACCTAATAAGCTTCTTTTATTGTCGTTAGATTAATATACTTCGTCCTCAGGCAAAACAAATCACTATACTCATTCTCTGACAAGCTTAAGAATTATGGAGAGGAAAGAGAAAAGCAACTCCAATATTTTCTTCGAAGATTTTAAATGAGGGAGAACTCCTTTTCTTTTCCTTTCAAAGTTGTAAAATTATCTATGAGGAAAATATATATTTTGAAGTGGGTAAAAGCGAATTAGTTATAAATGTGATGAAAATAATGAAAATTCAAGCAATCAGCGGTGAATTTTTTTTTTCTTTTCGTTTTTTATTTTATTTCTAGGTTTTATAAGATTATGTTGTAGGAAAAGTGATTGTGATATGTTATAGAGATTCGTTTTGCGTGCCAGAGTTTTTTTTTTTTTTTTTGCTGCGAGCCCCACAAAATGTTGTAAATATAGGAACTTTTTTATGATCATGTTAAATGATAGATGATAAACCCTTATTTTTAAAAATGATAGATTGATAGCGTAGCGTAAAGGCTGTATTATGCATTTATGTCCAACACAAGAGTATTTTATATCCACCCGTAATCTGATTTGTTGTATGCTTTGCAATTTACAGTGCGCATGATAGTATTTTTGATAATTTTTTTAATATATAAAATAGGAGAGAGGTCTTTTAATTTTAATGTAAGAAATAAAGAATTTCATTTCTCATCTCAACCGTATATTTTCATGCATTTAACGATGATAATTTGTTACAAATTAGTAATTAATTAATTAATATAATTTAATAAATTACAATTGTTAAATGTACGAAGATCAACAACTGAAATAAGAAATATAATTTTTTGTTCTTACACCATAGTCAAGAGATCATTTCCCATATATAAATGGGGTTAAAACTTATGTATGATAAAAATAATTTATTTTTGTTTCAAAAATAAATCGATAGCCCAAGAATTTATAAAACAATAATTAATTTTTCATCTTCTTCGCTCCTAAACACAAGAATTGAAAAAATTATTTTTCTTTGAAAACATAGCTAGATAATTTTCACGCACACCCTTAATTTTTAAAATGTAACGCCTGGCAACTTAATTGCAATGATTAATGACTGTCCCCACACACTAACACGAGACTTTTCAGCGTGCTTTGTCCTCACTCGCACACTTCTCGGGAAAACTTCCCATGAGGTCACTCATCCCAGAATTGCTCCAAGTCAAACACGCTTAACTATGGAGTTCTTCCGTTCCGGGCTACTGAAAAGTAGATGCATCTTGTTAGTATAGATAGTACCAATTAATTCTTATAAGCTATTCCCAACTGTACCGTCCCATACCAGCACAGTCTCTGGAATCCCTCTCTTTCGGGTGTTGATTCGGTTCATTCATGTACCCCCGTCCCTAGAAGCCTGCCAGGAGCCGCTCCTTGTTTGTGCCCTTTTGCACCATGCCCTTTCGCACCAGCGATCACTCCCGCCCTCGTCAGCACCCGGGATGTTACATGTCCACCAGCTTCCTCCTGGTTCGTCCTCGAACCACACCCTACTGGAAGAGAGGCCCTGCTCTGATACCACTTGTAACGCCTGGCAACTTGCAAGGATTAACGACTGTCCCCACACACTAACACGAGACTTTTCAGCGTGCTTTGTCCTCACTCGCACACTTCCCGGGAAAACTTCACATGAGGTCACCCATCCCATAATTGCTCCAATTCAAGCACGCTTAACTTGGAGTTCTTTCGTTCCGGGCTACCGAAAAATAGATGCATCTTGTTAGTATAGATAGTACCAATTAATTCTTATAAGCTATTCCCAATTGTACCGTCCCATACCAGCACAGTCTTTGGAATCCCTCTCTTTCGGGTGTTGATTCGGTTCATTCATGTACCCCGTCCCTAGAAGTCTGCCAGGAGCCGCTCCTTGTTTGTGCCATTTCGCACCATGCCCTTTCGCACCGGCGATCACTTCCCGCCCTCGTCAGCGCCCAGAATGTTACATAAAATATATATTAATCTTATATTCTAAAGGAATTCCATTCTTTGGCAAGTTTTGCCATGTGTTACCCCCTCCTTGCGTCTCATATTTATATTCACACCATACCTGCTTAAAAACTTTCATTTTTTGGCAAATTCAAATTATTAAATATTTTAAACATTTTAAAATACAAAAAAAAATGTTGAATTGAGTTTTGATTCAATTGAGTTGTGGTGGCAGACACCTCATTCAATTTCCAACTGTCTCGGTCCTCATTCAATGTCACACTCAGCTGTTTCATTTAATGATGATTTCTACATTGGAATTGAGAGGCTATTTTAAAATTTGAAATTCAAACAGATCATGATTTCTTTTTTTCCTTTTTGCTGATTGTTTCTTTTAAAGGAATCGGTTCTTTCTTTTCTTCCTTTTTCATTCTCCCCTACGAAATGTTTTCAACCTATGATTTTATAATGGATCTTAATCCTACCAAGGAGGACTGGAGGATTAAGGTTAAGGTGGTTCGATCTTGGAGGCTCCTAATTTTTTTTTAATAAATTCAAATGTATCCTCCGGCCGTAACCGAAGACTAATCTCCATCGAGCACTGTCGGACCCTTTTGGGGCGGCTTTCCCAAATCCTTTTTTTTCATTCCCAGGGCTCGAACTCGAGACCTCTAGTTAAAGGGTCCAGGCTCCTTACCACATTGAGATGGTTCTGTTGGATGAACGGGTAGTGCTAGTTGTTCTTTATAATTTGTTGTCACTTCGTCTCTGTTGTCGTAGCATGTTTCCGTCTCTGTGTCTGTTGTTATGATTTTCATTTTCGTTGTTTGAATTTTGTCTTTCACTTTTTTTGTAGGGTGGAAGGATCCATGCTACTGTCAAATGATCTTTGCAGGTCCAGAAAAAAAATCTGTGACAGAGAGGTGTATTTTATAGGTCCAGACTATACAATGTAATAGATGCACTGTTATGACTGACTGATATAATGTATTAAGCTCTAAAATGCTTCTACATCTTTTTTTAATTCATTTATGTTATTGACTGTAATGTGAACTGTACATATTACACAAGAGTTGTTTGATGAGGATCTAATCTCGGTGAATATAACCTTCTGACTGCTTCTTCTTCTTTGGGTGCTGTTATACAGATATATGATGCATCTTCAAATGTAACTGAGAATATAAACTAACTCTCGCTCATCTTTTGTCTATTTTATCAGGATGTTGGCTTTTGGCTGGAGACTATAAATCTTGGTAATTATCGGTAAATTTTTAAAGAAAATGGTGTTAATGGAGAATACCTAGAAGGAATGTCTATGTTCACGACTGAACAGATCCTGCGATTCATTAGACGCTGCCACATGAAGTGGGGAGACTTTATCACATTGTGCAAGGAATTAAGACGGGTTAAAGGTTTCTCTCTCCCCCTTAAGCAGTAAAAAGATAATGACATGCCAATAAACTGTCATTTGATATATATATATATATATATATATATATACTAATCTGTTGTAATTTCGTCTCTGTTGTGATTTTAAATTTATGTGTCTGTTGTTATGATTTTTTTTTCGTTGTTTGAATTTTGGCTTTCACTTTTTTTGTAGGATGGAAGGATCCATGCTACCGTCAAATGAACTTTGCAGTTCCAAAAAAAAAAAAATTGTGACAGCGAGGTGTATTTTATAAAATTTGTATCGATACTTTTTTTAATTTCTTTCAACAATCGAAATAAAAAACCAATGGAAAATTAAGTTAATTATTTATGGTGACAGACAACTCATTCAATGTCTCACTGATTTGTACATTGGAATTACTCATCTTTTTTAAATACTTTCTACATTGGAATTGCTCACTCTTTTGAAATTCGAATTCTGAATTGATTTCAAATCTTGGATTTTAATTTTAAATTTCAAATTGTAATGGTGGGAAAGGATTTGGAAATAAAAAATTAACTAAATAATAATTTCTTTTAAAAATCAAAATAAAAAATCAATGGAAAATTAAGTTAATCATTTATTGTCGCAGACAACTCATTTAAAAAATATATTATAAAATAAAGAATTATTTATATTTTAAAATAAAATCAAAATTTGGAAATAAATTAAATGAGAAATTATGTGAGCAAGTTTTGGTGGCAGACAACTCATTCAATGTCTCACTGCATACTATATTGGAATTTGCAAATTAATAATAACTCAACACTTCTAAATTTTGAATTTATGTTTAAATTTGAATTTTGGATTTGAATTTTTAACTTTGTAATGATGAGAAAACTTTTAGAAATTTTTTTGTGGCAGACAACTCATTTAATGTCTCAATACTTTTCTTTTGTTGTATATTATGGGTAAAAAGACCTCTACTTTTCTTTTGTTGTATATTGTAACACCCCGTTCTAGAACGGGTTTGTTAGCATCGACTTATGATATTAAGCGCAGTTACAATCACATTGGTTCAATTAAATTCCGGTTAAATTTTTCTTTTAAAACCAAGGCGAATTTAAATTACTCAATTGCGTGACCATAACCGTAATACATTGCGGAATAAAATAATTTAAGCTTAATACCATACTCTCATTTCATTAGACTATTAGTCGTTAAATGTATTCCTCTCTGTTTTAGCAACGCGTGGTTTCGAACTGCGTCTCAATTGGAGCTCTACAGCTCAAGTTATGACCATTTAAGACCACACAATTTTTATGTGGACACAGGTCATGCGCGCTGAAGCGCGTTGTCGGGCGCTTAAGCGCGCATCGGCAGAATGAAATCCTCATTTTTGCAGCGCTGGGCGTTAAAGCGCGCTAACCGAGCGCTTAAGCGCGCTTTTTTGGGCGCTTAAGCGTGCTGAGGCAGGGAGTCTTGGCCCTCACAGGGGCAGCACGGCGCTAAAGCGTGCTCCTGGGCGCTTAAGCGCGCTGACGGGAAATTTCAGCACTCTCCCTTTTTTCTTTCTCAGTTCATGGGGGATGCATCCAACCCCTTTTCTCAACACCTAATCAACATGTCAAACTCTTAATACATGAATGTAATCAATGCATATGCATCAAATGGTTTACATGTCTTTCCATCATATCCTTACATCATGTTTACAAGTTTCAATTACAAGGCATGGGACTTAGCTACAAAACACCAAGATCAACTGTTTGGCTCCCATCAACAAAATAGATAACAAAGGGGATGAGCATAGGTAAGTCCAATAAATTAAAACATAGCATGCATATGACAAATGACTTTCATTTACAATCCTATACATAGGAATTACAAAATGGCATGTTTAATCAAATGACACTATATCTTCATATGTCCATTTACTTCAAATATGGCAACTTGCCATCAGAAGCTCCTGCAGCATCCTTGCCTGAAAGGGGGTCCCCAACAACATGGGGTGAGATATACGAATATATCCAGTAAACCAGGGGCCCTTGGAGCATCTCTCCACCCCATAGTTCAATAACAGTGTAATAGCAATGACAATAATAATGCAGCAAATACATATCCATGCAAGTGTACACAACATCACCAGGATAAATCCCTCGAGCTCTCGAGCTGTCCTAAGGATACTCAGATGCAAATAGTCCTACTGGCCAGCTAAACTACCAAGTATGATTTACGCATCGTCATGCAACATACCACATAGGGAAACACCATCCAATGTCACACCAAAGCATGCAAATACGTATAACAAAGCATTACACTATTTCATTGCATTTATATACAACAACACACCCATTACCCGTTCAGGGCTTGGTGGAACAATAAAGGGAATTACACCCAAGGTCCGAAGGCTTACCTCAAAGCTTCCAACTAAACCTTTGTTCTTCACAACCATCACAACACAAACACCAATTTCAAGGAGCTAACCGAGCTCCATAGCTTGCTCCAACGGTTGGTTACTCACGGTTGGTCCAAATGCCTCAATCCTATGCATCACATGGACAATATAAAAAATCAACCAAACCAAACCATTGATTAAAAAAACAAGCCAAACCATAGTCAAATGTATAATCTTGTAATTTTCCAAACAAAATCATACGACTATTTAAACTCATTTTCACCGATTAAATGTCATTCCTAGCATTTTCCTCAACATATACTAGGCCTCAATCTTCCCAGAACATAGCCAATTTACTCAATTTTTCATAAACCCCAAAACACTATTCATCCAAAACCTAAATCATGAATTCTTCATGAAAATAGAGTTCAAAGGATGAAATCTTACCACCAAGTGTTGCACAATCAAGGGGTGATGGTTCTTCAAGCTTTCATGGAGGTAGAAGCTCCCAAATCTCACAACTTCTCCAATGGGTTGAATTCTTGGGAGGAGAAATCTCAAACCACGCAGCTCCCCACTAAGACCCAAGCTAGGATTATGAAAAAGGGGAAGATTTGGAGTGGTTTAGGCTTTTGAATCACTCCAAACGGCCAAGGATTGCACAATCTAGGTTTTTCCCTTCCTCTTTCCTCCTCTTCTTCTTTCTCCCTTCTTCTCTCTTCTTTCCCTTCTTTCTCTTCTTTCTGCGCGACAAGGGAAGGGGAAATAAGGGTACCTAAGTGGCTTGCCACTTAACACAGGTTAAGTGGGTATCGGTTCATCTATCTATTCAATTCCATTAATTACCAAACTACCAAACTTTACCCAACAGTCTGGAATATTTTTCTAGGTATATTTCTACTTCCATTTTTATATTTTGGGTACTTTTGTATACACCCATTTATACCCCTTAATTTTCTCTGAGTACACTTTTTACCTCAAAAGTGACCCCAATTAATTTTATTAGGGAATTTACTTATTTTTTACTCACTAACACATGCTTAATTATCTAATCACATGTATTTTGCCAATTAATTATATTGGGCTATTATATATATCCCACTATTTTTTGCATGGATAATTGTTAGCCCTATTAATGCTGCATAAAAAAACAAAAACATTAAAAAAATTGTAAAATAACAAAATTATTATATTGTATAATAATTTCGAAATTTAGAAACGAATTAAATGAAAAATTATGTGAATTTGATATATGGGAAAAGAGTTCACCATTTAATATTTATGCAGTGGAAAAAGATATATATAATAAATTTGAATTTAATATAAAATTATAGATTAAATAATAAAATATTTAAAATTATAAAAATACATTTATAGTCGATAAAAATTATTTAAAAGAAAAAAATAAGAAAAGGCATAATTTATACTTTACAAAAAGTAAATTAAAATTTCAACAATTTTTTTTAAATATACATGTATAACCAATTAAAATAATATACATGTATGTTTTAAAAAAAGATTTAACAAATATTTTTTAAATATACATGTATATCCAATTATAAAAATTTATAATAATCATAAATTAAAATAGAAAAAATTATATATTTAATATAAAAAGTTTAAATTTTAAATTTAAATAAAAAATGACGACTGTCATTCTGTAAAAAAAATTATTAAAATTTAAAAACTATAAAATGAAAATTTTAATTTAGTACATAAGTAAGAAATTAAACTTTCATTTTTTTTTTATATAACAACTTTCATTCTTTTATTGCAAGAGTGTAATTAACACAAATACTTGCAAAAAATAATTATTTATATAAAATGCTGACAGTTAAAGGTGGAAAACTGGGCTCGGCTCGGAGGGCTGGCCCGCCAATATATTTTTATAATTTAATTGAAATTTTATCTTTCTTCTTTTATAATTAAATTATTAAATCTGATTTCAATTTTCGTAAATACAAATTTGTGAGATTTCAAAGACTAACGACACTAATCCTTGCAAAAAAAACTTATTTATATGAAATGCTGACAGTTAAAGGTGGAAAACTAGTATATTTTTATAATTCAATTGAAATTTTGTCCTTCTTCTTGTACCAAAAAATTACTAAATCTTATTTCAATTTTTGTAAATATAAATTTGTGAAATTCCAAAGACTAATGACACAAATCCTTGCAAAAAAATAATTATTTATTATTATTTTATAAATCTGATTGTAGTAAATGAAACTTCATCTCTGAGATAAAATATAAAAACCTAGACGTAACTATAAAATTCTTTTTTGTGGATAAATATAAAAACCTTTTACATGCTGATAGTTAGAGATGACAAACTGGACACGACCCGGAGGGCCGACCCACAAACACATTTTATAATTAAATTAAAATTTCATCCTTCTTCTTTTATAATTAAATTCCTAAATCTGATTTCAATTTTTGTAAATATGAATTTGTAAAATTCCAAATACTAACGACACAAATCCTTACAATTAATAATTATTTATTATTATTTTTTAAATGTGATTGCAATAAACGAAAGTCTATCTCAAAGATTAATGTAGTTGCTTTGATTCTGTTCATATGCATTTGTTGCAATGTAAGCAAAAAATATGACTTATACATGCTTATTTGATTAAGTTGCATTCAAATCCCGTTCAGACAACATTTTTTTGTGTCCTTAAAAAAATGTAATCCAATCTTTTTTTTGCTGATACTATGACTTTTAGGTGTTAACATATTAGTATTACTTATTTAATGAGTTTTTGCCTTCTGAATCGTAGGCACAAGGAACAAAAATCACACAAGAAATGACATATTTAGTAAGTATTGTAAATATTAGGGTTTATTTCTTATTGTAAATATTAGGGCTTATTTATTTGTTGTAAATATTAGAAATTAGTTGTTCTTATTTATTTAGAATCCTCTAGAAGGATCTAGATTTCTTTAGATTTTACTTTTATTATTTTCGGGCTTGGCCCGTTAGACCTTTCTGTACTCTATAAATAGAGTACTCTTGTACAGTTTTATTCACAATTCAATAATATTTCAAATACCTTTTTCAAGTTGGTATCAGAGCTCTCGATCCTGAGGGCTCTTCTTCCGCAACTACCGCCTTTATAGCGGAATCCTATTTGTTAGCCTCTCGCCGCCACTGGAAAATTTTTCCGGGGACCTTTTGGACCAAGAGGACCACTGTTTGACTCCATTTTTCCAGATCTATCAATCTACGGACGTTTCAAGCAGTGGGTCTTTGATCTCGTCATAAAAATCGGATCTTTTTGGCCACACGAGCCTCCTTTGATCAGATCTAATTTTTTGGTTGTTGTTTGGGACGTTCAGAGACCTCTACTTGTCATAAAAAGTTTTCTGATCTTCTCCTCATCCTCTTTCTGGATGTGTGACTGATCGACGTTCTACTACTGGTTATTGCATGTTTCTTTGCGGTAACTTGGTGACATGGAGAAGTAAGAAACAAGATGTGGTTGCCAGATCAAGTGCAGAAGCTGAATTTCGAGCTATGGCCCAAGGCATTTGTGAGTTACTGTGGCTCAAAATTGTACTTGATGATCTCAAAATAAAATGTGAGGGACCTATGAATCTGCTATGTGATAATAAGTCCACCATTTGTATAGCTCACAATCCAGTTCAACATGATCGGACTAAACATATTGAGGTCGACCAAGATAGCTTTGTCAGCAGCATCTTTTCTCCCATTGGGAACATCAATGAGTTTAACACCAGTTCTGTGAAGACCCTCTCTAAGTTGCCTACGGATAGCATTGAAATCCCCGTAAGCAGAAAACATCATAACAGCTCCTCTAATTACTGGGTGCAACCGTAAAGCCATTCTTATATTACCTGCCACATCTTCAGGGAGCACACCTCTTGGAACAACACAATTTTCAATATCCCAAAGGATAGCTACTCGACCATCTAAGGAGCTACTGAGTTGCGGGCTTAAAGGGCATTGAAGCATGTTTGCATTTGGTTCAGTGGTATTTTTTCCCATCTGTTCCAAGGATTCTGAAGGCATTACTGGTGTTGATTTATTCGGGGTAGCCATGAATGTACTAGAAAATCAGAACTTCAGTTAGCTGCAGTAATTGGAGAATTACTCCGGCGGTTCAATGGGGAATCAAATCTGGTGCTTATACCCGAAGAAGGCACATGAATCCGTAAGAAGGAGAAGATCCTGAAGAAGGAACAAGGTTCCGGCAAGGTTCCGACAGATAGGGTTTAGACAGATAGGGTTCAGACAGCCTCAAAAACAACAATTAAATTAATAATATGGAATTGACTTGAAAAAGGGTAATAAAATGTATTATTGAAAATTGTTGTTTTTGAGGCTGTCTGAACCCTATCTGTCGGAACCCTATATGTCGGAACCTTTTCGGAACTTTGTCGGAACCTTGTTCCTTCTCCAGGATCTTCTCCTTCTTACGGATTCATGTGCCTTCTTCGGGTATAAGCACCAGATTTGATTCCCCATTGAACCGCCGGAGTAATTCTCCAATTACTGCAGCTAATTGAAGCTCTGATTTTCTAGTACATTCATGGCTACCCCGAATAAGTCAACACCAGTAATGCCTTTAGAATCCTTGGAACAGATGGGAAAAAATACCACTGAACCAAATGCAAACATGCTTCAATGCCCTTTAAGCCCGCAACTCAGTAGCTCCTTAGATGGTCAAGTAGCTATCCTTTGGGATATTGAAAAGTGTGTTGTTCCAAGAGGTGTGCTCCCTGAAGATGTGGCAGGTAATATAAGAATGGCTTTACGGGTGCACCCAGTAATTAGAGGAGCTGTTATGATGTTTTCTGCTTACAGGGATTTCATAGGCAACTTAGAGAGGGTCTTCACAGAACTGGTGTTAAACTATTGAAGTTCCCAATGGGAGAAAAGATGCTGCTGACAAAGCTATCTTGGTCGACCTCAATATGTTTAGTCCGATCATGTTGAACTGGATTGTGAGCTATACAAATGGCGGACTTATTATCACATAGCAGTTTCATAGGTCAATTTCTGACTGGAAGCTGGTCGATTTCTGACGTCAAGAAGAACATGTCTTGCTGAAGTTTTAGACTTGTAATTAAGTTTTATTTTATTTTTTATTTTATTTTATTTTAGACAATTGGGCCGATCTGATTTGAGCCCTAGCCCGTTTTGGGTAGGGGTATATGAAGGCAAAGTAGAAAACATTGTTTCATTATGTAATTTTCAGAATTGTGGATCAAAGCATTTTCTCTGAAGCGTTCTTCGCGTTCTTCATCTTCTTTCTTCTTCTTTTTCTTTTATGCAATTTAATTTGTAATCATGTTTATCCTAGCCCTAGCCATGCTAGGGAAAAGATAATATTTATGCAGTGGAAAAAGATATATATAATAAATTTGAATTTAATATAAAATTATAGATTAAATAATAAAATATTTAAAATTATAAAAATACATTTATAGTCGATAAAAATTATTTAAAAGAAAAAATAAGAAATGGCATAATTTATACTTTACAAAAAGTAAATTAAAATTTCAACAAATTTTTTTTTTAAATATACATGTATAACCAATTAAAATAATATACATGTATGTTTTAAAAAAAGATTTAACATAATTTTTTTTAAATATACATGTATAACCAATTAAAAAAAATATATAATAATCATAAATTAAAATAGAAAAAAAATTATATATTTAATATAAAAAGTTTAAATTTTAAATTTAAATAAAAAATGACGACTGTCATTCTGTAAAAAAAATTATTAAAATTTAAGAACTATAAAATGAAAATTTTAATTTAGTACATAAGTAAGAAATTAAACTTTCATTCTTTTTTTTTATAACAACTTTCATTCTTTTATTGCAAGAGTGTAATTAACACAAATACTTGCAAAAAATAATTATTTATATAAAATGCTGACAGTTAGAGGTGGAAAACTGGGCTCGGCTCGGAGGGCTGGCCCGCCAATATATTTTTATAATTTAATTGAAATTTTATCTTTCTTCTTTTATAATTAAATTATTAAATCTGATTTCAATTTTCGTAAATACAAATTTGTGAGATTTCAAAGACTAACGACACTAATCCTTGCAAAAACAACTTATTTATATGAAATGCTGACAGTTAAAGGTGGAAAACTAATATATTTTTATAATTCAATTGAAATTTTGTCCTTCTTCTTTTATAATTAAATTACTAAATCTGATTTCAATTTTTGTAAATATAAATTTGTGAAATTCCAAAGACTAACGACACAAATCCTTGCAAAAAAATAATTATTTATTATTATTTTATAAATCTGATTGTAGTAAATGAAACTTCATCTCTGAGATAAAATATAAAAACCTAGACGTAACTATAAAATTCTTTTTTTGTGGATAAATATAAAAACCTTTTACATGCTGATAGTTAGAGATGACAAACTGGACTCGGCCCGGAGGGCCGACCCACAAACACATTTTATAATTAAATTAAAATTTCATCCTTCTTCTTTTATAATTAAATTCCTAAATCTGATTTCAATTTTTGTAAATACGAATTTGTAAAATTCCAAATACTAACGACACAAATCCTTACAAATAATAATTATTTATTATTATTTTTTAAATGTGATTGCAATAAATGAAAGTCTATCTCAAAGATTAATGTAGTTGCTTTGATTC
Organism: Gastrolobium villosum; assembly: GCA_032173675.1. Classification (NCBI taxonomy): domain Eukaryota; kingdom Viridiplantae; phylum Streptophyta; class Magnoliopsida; order Fabales; family Fabaceae; genus Gastrolobium; species Gastrolobium villosum. The sequence goes on from JAVKPL010000225.1 coordinate 121,340, forward strand.
TGTTCATATGCATTTGTTGCAATGTAAGCAAAAAATATGACTTATACATGCTTATTTGATTAAGTTGCATTCAAATCCCGTTCAGACAACATTTTTTTGTGTCCTTAAAAAAATGTAATCCAATCTTTTTTTTGCTGATACTATGACTTTTAGGTGTTAACATATTAGTGTTACTTATTTAATGAGTTTTTGCCTTCTGAATCGTAGGCACAAGGAACAAAAATCACACAAGAAATATTAAGGCTTATTTATTTGTTGTAAATATTAGAAATTAGTTGTTCTTATTTATTTATTTTTAATTATTTAGAATCCTCTAGAAGGATCTAGATTTCTTTAGATTTTACTTTTATTATTTTCGGGCTTGGCCCGTTAGACCTTTCTGTACTCTATAAATAGAGTACTCTTGTACAGTTTTATTCACAATTCAATAATATTTCAAATACCTTTTTCAAGTTGGTATCAGAGCTCTCGATCCTGAGGGCTCTTCTTCCGCAACTACCGCCTTTATAGCGGAATCCTATTTGTTAGCCTCTCGCCGCCACTGGAAAATTTTTCCGGGGACCTTTTGGACCAAGAGGACCACTGTTTGACTCCATTTTTCCAGATCTATCAATCTACGGACGTTTCAAGCAGTGGGTCTTTGATCTCGTCATAAAAATCGGATCTTTTTGGCCACACGAGCCTCCTTTGATCAGATCTAATTTTTTGGTTGTTGTTTGGGACGTTCAGAGACCTCTACTTGTCATAAAAAGTTTTCTGATCTTCTCCTCATCCTCTTTCTGGATCTGTGACTGATCGACGTTCTACTACTGGTTATTGCATGTTTCTTTGCGGTAACTTGGTGACATGGAGAAGTAAGAAACAAGATGTGGTTGCCAGATCAAGTGCAGAAGCTGAATTTCGAGCTATGGCCCAAGGCATTTGTGAGTTACTGTGGCTCAAAATTGTACTTGATGATCTCAAAATAAAATGTGAGGGACCTATGAATCTGCTATGTGATAATAAGTCCACCATTTGTATAGCTCACAATCCAGTTCAACATGATCGGACTAAACATATTGAGGTCGACCAAGATAGCTTTGTCAGCAGCATCTTTTCTCCCATTGGGAACATCAATGAGTTTAACACCAGTTCTGTGAAGACCCTCTCTAAGTTGCCTACGGATAGCATTGAAATCCCCGTAAGCAGAAAACATCATAACAGCTCCTCTAATTACTGGGTGCAACCGTAAAGCCATTCTTATATTACCTGCCACATCTTCAGGGAGCACACCTCTTGGAACAACACAATTTTCAATATCCCAAAGGATAGCTACTCGACCATCTAAGGAGCTACTGAGTTGCGGGCTTAAAGGGCATTGAAGCATGTTTGCATTTGGTTCAGTGGTATTTTTTCCCATCTGTTCCAAGGATTCTGAAGGCATTACTGGTGTTGATTTATTCGGGGTAGCCATGAATGTACTAGAAAATCAGAACTTCAGTTAGCTGCAGTAATTGGAGAATTACTCCGGCGGTTCAATGGGGAATCAAATCTGGTGCTTATACCCGAAGAAGGCACATGAATCCGTAAGAAGGAGAAGATCCTGAAGAAGGAACAAGGTTCCGGCAAGGTTCCGACAGATAGGGTTTAGACAGATAGGGTTCAGACAGCCTCAAAAACAACAATTAAATTAATAATATGGAATTGACTTGAAAAAGGGTAATAAAATGTATTATTGAAAATTGTTGTTTTTGAGGCTGTCTGAACCCTATCTGTCGGAACCCTATATGTCGGAACCTTTTCGGAACTTTGTCGGAACCTTGTTCCTTCTCCAGGATCTTCTCCTTCTTACGGATTCATGTGCCTTCTTCGGGTATAAGCACCAGATTTGATTCCCCATTGAACCGCCGGAGTAATTCTCCAATTACTGCAGCTAATTGAAGCTCTGATTTTCTAGTACATTCATGGCTACCCCGAATAAGTCAACACCAGTAATGCCTTTAGAATCCTTGGAACAGATGGGAAAAAATAACACTGAACCAAATGCAAACATGCTTCAATGCCCTTTAAGCCCGCAACTCAGTAGCTCCTTAGATGGTCAAGTAGCTATCCTTTGGGATATTGAAAAGTGTGTTGTTCCAAGAGGTGTGCTCCCTGAAGATGTGGCAGGTAATATAAGAATGGCTTTACGGGTGCACCCAGTAATTAGAGGAGCTGTTATGATGTTTTCTGCTTACAGGGATTTCATAGGCAACTTAGAGAGGGTCTTCACAGAACTGGTGTTAAACTATTGAAGTTCCCAATGGGAGAAAAGATGCTGCTGACAAAGCTATCTTGGTCGACCTCAATATGTTTAGTCCGATCATGTTGAACTGGATTGTGAGCTATACAAATGGCGGACTTATTATCACATAGCAGTTTCATAGGTCAATTTCTGACTGGAAGCTGGTCGATTTCTGACGTCAAGAAGAACATGTCTTGCTGAAGTTTTAGACTTGTAATTAAGTTTTATTTTATTTTTTATTTTATTTTATTTTAGACAATTGGGCCGATCTGATTTGAGCCCTAGCCCGTTTTGGGTAGGGGTATATGAAGGCAAAGTAGAAAACATTGTTTCATTATGTAATTTTCAGAATTGTGGATCAAAACATTTTCTCTGAAGCGTTCTTCGCGTTCTTCTTTTTCTTTTATGCAATTTAATTTGTAATCATGTTTATCCTAGCCCTAGCCATGCTAGGGAAAAGAGTTCAGCATTTAATATTTATGCAGTGGAAAAAGATATATATAATAAATTTGAATTTAATATAAAATTATAGATTAAATAATAAAATATTTAAAATTATAAAAATACATTTATAGTCGATAAAAATTTTTTAAATAAAAAAATAAGAAATGGCATAATTTATGGTTTACAAAAAGTAAATTAAAATTTCAACAAATTTTTTTAAAATATACATGTATAACCAATTAAAATAATATACATGTATGTTTTAAAAAAAGATTTAACATAAATTTTTTTAAATATACATGTATAACCAATTAAAAAAATATATAATAATCATAAATTAAAATAGAAAAAAAATTATATATTTAATATAAAAAGTTTAAATTTTAAATTTAAATAAAAAATGACGACTGTCATTCTGTAAAAAAAATTATTAAAATTTAAGAACTATAAAATGAAAATTTTAATTTAGTACATAAGTAAGAAATTAAACTTTCATTCTTTTTTTTTATAACAACTTTCATTCTTTTATTGCAAGAGTGTAATTAACACAAATACTTGCAAAAAATAATTATTTATATAAAATGCTGACAGTTAGAGGTGGAAAACTGGGCTCGGCTCGGAGGGCTGGCCCGCCAATATATTTTTATAATTTAATTGAAATTTTATCTTTCTTCTTTTATAATTAAATTATTAAATCTGATTTCAATTTTCGTAAATACAAATTTGTGAGATTTCAAAGACTAACGACACTAATCCTTGCAAAAAAAACTTATTTATATGAAATGCTGACAGTTAAAGGTGGAAAACTAATATATTTTTATAATTCAATTGAAATTTTGTCCTTCTTCTTTTATAATTAAATTACTAAATCTGATTTCAATTTTTGTAAATATAAATTTGTGAAATTCCAAAGACTAACGACACAAATCCTTGCAAAAAAATAATTATTTATTATTATTTTATAAATCTGATTGTAGTAAATGAAACTTCATCTCTGAGATAAAATATAAAAAACCTAGACGTAACTATAAAATTCTTTTTTTGTGGATAAATATAAAAATCTTTTACATGCTGATAGTTAGAGATGACAAACTGGACTCGGCCCGGAGGGCCGACCCACAAACACATTTTATAATTAAATTAAAATTTCATCCTTCTTCTTTTATAATTAAATTCCTAAATCTGATTTCAATTTTTGTAAATACGAATTTGTAAAATTCCAAATACTAACGACACAAATCCTTACAAATAATAATTATTTATTATTATTTTTTAAATGTGATTGCAATAAATGAAAGTCTATCTCAAAGATTAATGTAGTTGCTTTGATTCTGTTCATATGCATTTGTTGCAATGTAAGCAAAAAATATGACTTATACATGCTTATTTGATTAAGTTGCATTCAAATCCCGTTCAGACAACATTTTTTTGTGTCCTTAAAAAAATGTAATCCAATCTTTTTTTTGCTGATACTATGACTTTTAGGTAACATATTAGTGTTACTTATTTAATGAGTTTTTGCCTTCTGAATCGTAGGCACAAGGAACAAAAATCACACAAGAAATGACATATTTAGTAAGTATTGTAAATATTAGGGTTTATTTCTTATTGTAAATATTAGGGCTTATTTATTTGTTGTAAATATTAGAAATTAGTTGTTCTTATTTATTTATTTTTAATTATTTAGAATCCTCTAGAAGGATCTAGATTTCTTTAGATTTTACTTTTATTATTTTCGGGCTTGGCCCGTTAGACCTTTCTGTACTCTATAAATAGAGTACTCTTGTACAGTTTTATTCACAATTCAATAATATTTCAAATACCTTTTTCAAGTTGGTATCAGAGCTCTCGATCCTGAGGGCTCTTCTTCTGCAACTACCGCCTTTATAGCGGAATCCTATTTGTTAGCCTCTCGCCGCCACTGGAAAATTTTTCCGGGGACCTTTTGGACCAAGAGGACCACTGTTTGACTCCATTTTTCCAGATCTATCAATCTACGGACGTTTCAAGCAGTGGGTCTTTGATCTCGTCATAAAAATCGGATCTTTTTGGCCACACGAGCCTCCTTTGATCAGATCTAATTTTTTGGTTGTTGTTTGGGACGTTCAGAGACCTCTACTTGTCATAAAAAGTTTTCTGATCTTCTCCTCATCCTCTTTCTGGATCTGTGACTGATCGACGTTCTACTACTGGTTATTGCATGTTTCTTTGCGGTAACTTGGTGACATGGAGAAGTAAGAAACAAGATGTGGTTGCCAGATCAAGTGCAGAAGCTGAATTTCGAGCTATGGCCCAAGGCATTTGTGAGTTACTGTGGCTCAAAATTGTACTTGATGATCTCAAAATAAAATGTGAGGGACCTATGAATCTGCTATGTGATAATAAGTCCACCATTTGTATAGCTCACAATCCAGTTCAACATGATCGGACTAAACATATTGAGGTCGACCAAGATAGCTTTGTCAGCAGCATCTTTTCTCCCATTGGGAACATCAATGAGTTTAACACCAGTTCTGTGAAGACCCTCTCTAAGTTGCCTACGGATAGCATTGAAATCCCCGTAAGCAGAAAACATCATAACAGCTCCTCTAATTACTGGGTGCAACCGTAAAGCCATTCTTATATTACCTGCCACATCTTCAGGGAGCACACCTCTTGGAACAACACAATTTTCAATATCCCAAAGGATAGCTACTCGACCATCTAAGGAGCTACTGAGTTGCGGGCTTAAAGGGCATTGAAGCATGTTTGCATTTGGTTCAGTGGTATTTTTTCCCATCTGTTCCAAGGATTCTGAAGGCATTACTGGTGTTGATTTATTCGGGGTAGCCATGAATGTACTAGAAAATCAGAACTTCAGTTAGCTGCAGTAATTGGAGAATTACTCCGGCGGTTCAATGGGGAATCAAATCTGGTGCTTATACCCGAAGAAGGCACATGAATCCGTAAGAAGGAGAAGATCCTGAAGAAGGAACAAGGTTCCGGCAAGGTTCCGACAGATAGGGTTTAGACAGATAGGGTTCAGACAGCCTCAAAAACAACAATTAAATTAATAATATGGAATTGACTTGAAAAAGGGTAATAAAATGTATTATTGAAAATTGTTGTTTTTGAGGCTGTCTGAACCCTATCTGTCGGAACCCTATATGTCGGAACCTTTTCGGAACTTTGTCGGAACCTTGTTCCTTCTCCAGGATCTTCTCCTTCTTACGGATTCATGTGCCTTCTTCGGGTATAAGCACCAGATTTGATTCCCCATTGAACCGCCGGAGTAATTCTCCAATTACTGCAGCTAATTGAAGCTCTGATTTTCTAGTACATTCATGGCTACCCCGAATAAGTCAACACCAGTAATGCCTTTAGAATCCTTGGAACAGATGGGAAAAAATACCACTGAACCAAATGCAAACATGCTTCAATGCCCTTTAAGCCCGCAACTCAGTAGCTCCTTAGATGGTCAAGTAGCTATCCTTTGGGATATTGAAAAGTGTGTTGTTCCAAGAGGTGTGCTCCCTGAAGATGTGGCAGGTAATATAAGAATGGCTTTACGGGTGCACCCAGTAATTAGAGGAGCTGTTATGATGTTTTCTGCTTACAGGGATTTCATAGGCAACTTAGAGAGGGTCTTCACAGAACTGGTGTTAAACTATTGAAGTTCCCAATGGGAGAAAAGATGCTGCTGACAAAGCTATCTTGGTCGACCTCAATATGTTTAGTCCGATCATGTTGAACTGGATTGTGAGCTATACAAATGGCGGACTTATTATCACATAGCAGTTTCATAGGTCAATTTCTGACTGGAAGCTGGTCGATTTCTGACGTCAAGAAGAACATGTCTTGCTGAAGTTTTAGACTTGTAATTAAGTTTTATTTTATTTTTTATTTTATTTTATTTTAGACAATTGGGCCGATCTGATTTGAGCCCTAGCCCGTTTTGGGTAGGGGTATATGAAGGCAAAGTAGAAAACATTGTTTCATTATGTAATTTTCAGAATTGTGGATCAAAGCATTTTCTCTGAAGCGTTCTTCATCTTCTTCTTCTTTTTCTTTTATGCAATTTAATTTGTAATCATGTTTATCCTAGCCCTAGCCATGCTAGGGAAAAGAGTTCAGCATTTAATATTTATGCAGTGGAAAAAGATATATATAATAAATTTGAATTTAATATAAAATTATAGATTAAATAATAAAATATTTAAAATTATAAAAATACATTTATAGTCGATAAAAATTATTTAAAAGAAAAAATAAGAAATGGCATAATTTATACTTTACAAAAAGTAAATTAAAATTTCAACAATTTTTTTTTAAATATACATGTATAACCAATTAAAATAATATACATGTATGTTTTAAAAAAAGATTTAACATAAATTTTTTTAAATATACATGTATAACCAATTAAAAAAATATATAATAATCATAAATTAAAATAGAAAAAAAATTATATATTTAATATAAAAAGTTTAAATTTTAAATTTAAATAAAAAATGACGACTGTCATTCTGTAAAAAAAATTATTAAAATTTAAGAACTATAAAATGAAAATTTTAATTTAGTACATAAGTAAGAAATTAAACTTTCATTCTTTTTTTTTTTTATAACAACTTTCATTCTTTTATTGCAAGAGTGTAATTAACACAAATACTTGCAAAAAATAATTATTTATATAAAATGCTGACAGTTAGAGGTGGAAAACTGGGCTCGGCTCGGAGGGCTGGCCCGCCAATATATTTTTATAATTTAATTGAAATTTTATCTTTCTTCTTTTATAATTAAATTATTAAATCTGATTTCAATTTTCGTAAATACAAATTTGTGAGATTTCAAAGACTAACGACACTAATCCTTGCAAAAAAAACTTATTTATATGAAATGCTGACAGTTAAAGGTGGAAAACTAATATATTTTTATAATTCAATTGAAATTTTGTCCTTCTTCTTTTATAATTAAATTACTAAATCTGATTTCAATTTTTGTAAATATAAATTTGTGAAATTCCAAAGACTAACGACACAAATCCTTGCAAAAAAATAATTATTTATTATTATTTTATAAATCTGATTGTAGTAAATGAAACTTCATCTCTGAGATAAAATATAAAAACCTAGACGTAACTATAAAATTCTTTTTTTGTGGATAAATATAAAAATCTTTTACATGCTGATAGTTAGAGATGACAAACTGGACTCGGCCCGGAGGGCCGACCCACAAACACATTTTATAATTAAATTAAAATTTCATCCTTCTTCTTTTATAATTAAATTCCTAAATCTGATTTCAATTTTTGTAAATACGAATTTGTAAAATTCCAAATACTAACGACACAAATCCTTACAAATAATAATTATTTATTATTATTTTTTAAATGTGATTGCAATAAATGAAAGTCTATCTCAAAGATTAATGTAGTTGCTTTGATTCTGTTCATATGCATTTGTTGCAATGTAAGCAAAAAATATGACTTATACATGCTTATTTGATTAAGTTGCATTCAAATCCCGTTCAGACAACATTTTTTTGTGTCCTTAAAAAAATGTAATCCAATCTTTTTTTTGCTGATACTATGACTTTTAGGTGTTAACATATTAGTGTTACTTATTTAATGAGTTTTTGCCTTCTGAATCGTAGGCACAAGGAACAAAAATCACACAAGAAATGACATATTTAGTAAGTATTGTAAATATTAGGGTTTATTTCTTATTGTAAATATTAGGGCTTATTTATTTGTTGTAAATATTAGAAATTAGTTGTTCTTATTTATTTATTTTTAATTATTTAGAATCCTCTAGAAGGATCTAGATTTCTTTAGATTTTACTTTTATTATTTTCGGGCTTGGCCCGTTAGACCTTTCTGTACTCTATAAATAGAGTACTCTTGTACAGTTTTATTCACAATTCAATAATATTTCAAATACCTTTTTCAAGTTGGTATCAGAGCTCTCGATCCTGAGGGCTCTTCTTCTGCAACTACCGCCTTTATAGCGGAATCCTATTTGTTAGCCTCTCGCCGCCACTGGAAAATTTTTCCGGGGACCTTTTGGACCAAGAGGACCACTGTTTGACTCCATTTTTCCAGATCTATCAATCTACGGACGTTTCAAGCAGTGGGTCTTTGATCTCGTCATAAAAATCGGATCTTTTTGGCCACACGAGCCTCCTTTGATCAGATCTAATTTTTTGGTTGTTGTTTGGGACGTTCAGAGACCTCTACTTGTCATAAAAAGTTTTCTGATCTTCTCCTCATCCTCTTTCTGGATCTGTGACTGATCGACGTTCTACTACTGGTTATTGCATGTTTCTTTGCGGTAACTTGGTGACATGGAGAAGTAAGAAACAAGATGTGGTTGCCAGATCAAGTGCAGAAGCTGAATTTCGAGCTATGGCCCAAGGCATTTGTGAGTTACTGTGGCTCAAAATTGTACTTGATGATCTCAAAATAAAATGTGAGGGACCTATGAATCTGCTATGTGATAATAAGTCCACCATTTGTATAGCTCACAATCCAGTTCAACATGATCGGACTAAACATATTGAGGTCGACCAAGATAGCTTTGTCAGCAGCATCTTTTCTCCCATTGGGAACATCAATGAGTTTAACACCAGTTCTGTGAAGACCCTCTCTAAGTTGCCTACGGATAGCATTGAAATCCCCGTAAGCAGAAAACATCATAACAGCTCCTCTAATTACTGGGTGCAACCGTAAAGCCATTCTTATATTACCTGCCACATCTTCAGGGAGCACACCTCTTGGAACAACACAATTTTCAATATCCCAAAGGATAGCTACTCGACCATCTAAGGAGCTACTGAGTTGCGGGCTTAAAGGGCATTGAAGCATGTTTGCATTTGGTTCAGTGGTATTTTTTCCCATCTGTTCCAAGGATTCTGAAGGCATTACTGGTGTTGATTTATTCGGGGTAGCCATGAATGTACTAGAAAATCAGAACTTCAGTTAGCTGCAGTAATTGGAGAATTACTCCGGCGGTTCAATGGGGAATCAAATCTGGTGCTTATACCCGAAGAAGGCACATGAATCCGTAAGAAGGAGAAGATCCTGAAGAAGGAACAAGGTTCCGGCAAGGTTCCGACAGATAGGGTTTAGACAGATAGGGTTCAGACAGCCTCAAAAACAACAATTAAATTAATAATATGGAATTGACTTGAAAAAGGGTAATAAAATGTATTATTGAAAATTGTTGTTTTTGAGGCTGTCTGAACCCTATCTGTCGGAACCCTATATGTCGGAACCTTTTCGGAACTTTGTCGGAACCTTGTTCCTTCTCCAGGATCTTCTCCTTCTTACGGATTCATGTGCCTTCTTCGGGTATAAGCACCAGATTTGATTCCCCATTGAACCGCCGGAGTAATTCTCCAATTACTGCAGCTAATTGAAGCTCTGATTTTCTAGTACATTCATGGCTACCCCGAATAAGTCAACACCAGTAATGCCTTTAGAATCCTTGGAACAGATGGGAAAAAATACCACTGAACCAAATGCAAACATGCTTCAATGCCCTTTAAGCCCGCAACTCAGTAGCTCCTTAGATGGTCAAGTAGCTATCCTTTGGGATATTGAAAAGTGTGTTGTTCCAAGAGGTGTGCTCCCTGAAGATGTGGCAGGTAATATAAGAATGGCTTTACGGGTGCACCCAGTAATTAGAGGAGCTGTTATGATGTTTTCTGCTTACAGGGATTTCATAGGCAACTTAGAGAGGGTCTTCACAGAACTGGTGTTAAACTATTGAAGTTCCCAATGGGAGAAAAGATGCTGCTGACAAAGCTATCTTGGTCGACCTCAATATGTTTAGTCCGATCATGTTGAACTGGATTGTGAGCTATACAAATGGCGGACTTATTATCACATAGCAGTTTCATAGGTCAATTTCTGACTGGAAGCTGGTCGATTTCTGACGTCAAGAAGAACATGTCTTGCTGAAGTTTTAGACTTGTAATTAAGTTTTTTTATTTTATTTTAGACAATTGGGCCGATCTGATTTGAGCCCTAGCCCGTTTTGGGTAGGGGTATATGAAGGCAAAGTAGAAAACATTGTTTCATTATGTAATTTTCAGAATTGTGGATCAAAGCATTTTCTCTGAAGCGTTCTTCGCGTTCTTCATCTTCTTCTTCTTCTTCTTTTTCTTTTATGCAATTTAATTTGTAATCATGTTTATCCTAGCCCTAGCCATGCTAGGGAAAAGAGTTCAGCATTTAATATTTATGCAGTGGAAAAAGATATATATAATAAATTTGAATTTAATATAAAATTATAGATTAAATAATAAAATATTTAAAATTATAAAAATACATTTATAGTCGATAAAAATTATTTAAAAGAAAAAATAAGAAATGGCATAATTTATACTTTACAAAAAGTAAATTAAAATTTCAACAAATTTTTTTTAAATATACATGTATAACCAATTAAAATAATATACATGTATGTTTTAAAAAAAGATTTAACTATTTACCAAAAAAAAAAAGATTTTTTTAAATATACATGTATAACCAATTAAAAAAATATATAATAATCATAAATTAAAATAGAAAAAAATTATATATTTAATATAAAAAGTTTAAATTTTAAATTTAAATAAAAAATGACGACTGTCATTCTGTAAAAAAAATTATTAAAATTTAAGAACTATAAAATGAAAATTTTAATTTAGTACATAAGTAAGAAATTAAACTTTCATTCTTTTTTTTTATAACAACTTTCATTCTTTTATTGCAAGAGTGTAATTAACACAAATACTTGCAAAAAATAATTATTTATATAAAATGCTGACAGTTAGAGGTGGAAAACTGGGCTCGGCTCGGAGGGCTGGCCCGCCAATATATTTTTATAATTTAATTGAAATTTTATCTTTCTTCTTTTATAATTAAATTATTAAATCTGATTTCAATTTTCGTAAATACAAATTTGTGAGATTTCAAAGACTAACGACACTAATCCTTGCAAAAAAAACTTATTTATATGAAATGCTGACAGTTAAAGGTGGAAAACTAATATATTTTTATAATTCAATTGAAATTTTGTCCTTCTTCTTTTATAATTAAATTACTAAATCTGATTTCAATTTTTGTAAATATAAATTTGTGAAATTCCAAAGACTAACGACACAAATCCTTGCAAAAAAATAATTATTTATTATTATTTTATAAATCTGATTGTAGTAAATGAAACTTCATCTCTGAGATAAAATATAAAAACCTAGACGTAACTATAAAATTCTTTTTTTGTGGATAAATATAAAAATCTTTTACATGCTGATAGTTAGAGATGACAAACTGGACTCGGCCCGGAGGGCCGACCCACAAACACATTTTATAATTAAATTAAAATTTCATCCTTCTTCTTTTATAATTAAATTCCTAAATCTGATTTCAATTTTTGTAAATACGAATTTGTAAAATTCCAAATACTAACGACACAAATCCTTACAAATAATAATTATTTATTATTATTTTTTAAATGTGATTGCAATAAATGAAAGTCTATCTCAAAGATTAATGTAGTTGCTTTGATTCTGTTCATATGCATTTGTTGCAATGTAAGCAAAAAATATGACTTATACATGCTTATTTGATTAAGTTGCATTCAAATCCCGTTCAGACAACATTTTTTTGTGTCCTTAAAAAAATGTAATCCAATCTTTTTTTTGCTGATACTATGACTTTTAGGTGTTAACATATTAGTGTTACTTATTTAATGAGTTTTTGCCTTCTGAATCGTAGGCACAAGGAACAAAAATCACACAAGAAATGACATATTTAGTAAGTATTGTAAATATTAGGGTTTATTTCTTATTGTAAATATTAGGGCTTATTTATTTGTTGTAAATATTAGAAATTAGTTGTTCTTATTTATTTATTTTTAATTATTTAGAATCCTCTAGAAGGATCTAGATTTCTTTAGATTTTACTTTTATTATTTTCGGGCTTGGCCCGTTAGACCTTTCTGTACTCTATAAATAGAGTACTCTTGTACAGTTTTATTCACAATTCAATAATATTTCAAATACCTTTTTCAAGTTGGTATCAGAGCTCTCGATCCTGAGGGCTCTTCTTCTGCAACTACCGCCTTTATAGCGGAATCCTATTTGTTAGCCTCTCGCCGCCACTGGAAAATTTTTCCGGGGACCTTTTGGACCAAGAGGACCACTGTTTGACTCCATTTTTCCAGATCTATCAATCTACGGACGTTTCAAGCAGTGGGTCTTTGATCTCGTCATAAAAATCGGATCTTTTTGGCCACACGAGCCTCCTTTGATCAGATCTAATTTTTTTGGTTGTTGTTTGGGACGTTCAGAGACCTCTACTTGTCATAAAAAGTTTTCTGATCTTCTCCTCATCCTCTTTCTGGATCTGTGACTGATCGACGTTCTACTACTGGTTATTGCATGTTTCTTTGCGGTAACTTGGTGACATGGAGAAGTAAGAAAAAAGATGTGGTTGCCAGATCAAGTGCAGAAGCTGAATTTCGAGCTATGGCCCAAGGCATTTGTGAGTTACTGTGGCTCAAAATTGTACTTGATGATCTCAAAATAAAATGTGAGGGACCTATGAATCTGCTATGTGATAATAAGTCCACCATTTGTATAGCTCACAATCCAGTTCAACATGATCGGACTAAACATATTGAGGTCGACCAAGATAGCTTTGTCAGCAGCATCTTTTCTCCCATTGGGAACATCAATGAGTTTAACACCAGTTCTGTGAAGACCCTCTCTAAGTTGCCTACGGATAGCATTGAAATCCCCGTAAGCAGAAAACATCATAACAGCTCCTCTAATTACTGGGTGCAACCGTAAAGCCATTCTTATATTACCTGCCACATCTTCAGGGAGCACACCTCTTGGAACAACACAATTTTCAATATCCCAAAGGATAGCTACTCGACCATCTAAGGAGCTACTGAGTTGCGGGCTTAAAGGGCATTGAAGCATGTTTGCATTTGGTTCAGTGGTATTTTTTCCCATCTGTTCCAAGGATTCTGAAGGCATTACTGGTGTTGATTTATTCGGGGTAGCCATGAATGTACTAGAAAATCAGAACTTCAGTTAGCTGCAGTAATTGGAGAATTACTCCGGCGGTTCAATGGGGAATCAAATCTGGTGCTTATACCCGAAGAAGGCACATGAATCCGTAAGAAGGAGAAGATCCTGAAGAAGGAACAAGGTTCCGGCAAGGTTCCGACAGATAGGGTTTAGACAGATAGGGTTCAGACAGCCTCAAAAACAACAATTAAATTAATAATATGGAATTGACTTGAAAAAGGGTAATAAAATATATTATTGAAAATTGTTGTTTTTGAGGCTGTCTGAACCCTATCTGTCGGAACCTTTTCGGAACCTTGTCGGAACCTTGTTCCTTCTCCAGGATCTTCTCCTTCTTACGGATTCATGTGCCTTCTTCGGGTATAAGCACCAGATTTGATTCCCCATTGAACCGCCGGAGTAATTCTCCAATTACTGCAGCTAATTGAAGTTCTGATTTTCTAGTACATTCATGGCTACCCCGAATAAATCAACACCAGTAATGCCTTCAGAATCCTTGGAACAGATGGGAAAAAATACCACTGAACCAAATGCAAACATGCTTCAATGCCCTTTAAGCCCGCAACTCAGTAGCTCCTTAGATGGTCAAGTAGCTATCCTTTGGGATATTGAAAAGTGTGTTGTTCCAAGAGGTGTGCTCCCTGAAGATGTGGCAGGTAATATAAGAATGGCTTTACGGGTGCACCCAGTAATTAGAGGAGCTGTTATGATGTTTTCTGCTTACAGGGATTTCATAGGCAACTTAGAGAGGGTCTTCACAGAACTGGTGTTAAACTATTGAAGTTCCCAATGGGAGAAAAGATGCTGCTGACAAAGCTATCTTGGTCGACCTCAATATGTTTAGTCCGATCATGTTGAACTGGATTGTGAGATCTATACAAATGGCGGACTTATTATCACATAGCAGTTTCATAGGTCAATTTCTGACTGGAAGCTGGTCGATTTCTGACGTCAAGAAGAACATGTCTTGCTGAAGTTTTAGACTTGTAATTAAGTTTTTTTTTTTTTTTTTTTTATTTTAGACAATTGGGCCTATCTGATTTGAGCCCTAGCCCGTTTTGGGTAGGGGTATATGAAGGCAAAGTAGAAAACATTTTTTCATTGTGTAATTTTCAGAATTGTGGATCAAAGCATTTTCTCTGAAGCGTTCTTCGCGTTCTTCATCTTCTTCTTCTTCTTTTTCTTTTATGCAATTTAATTTGTAATCATGTTTATCCTAGCCCTAGCCATGCTAGGCTAAATCCTCTTTTAATCAACTTAAGGGGAAGGGATTCCATGGATCTGTCTAGAGGATCTGCGATCAATCTCTGACCAGATTCGTTTCTTTACCCTAACTCAGATCAATATCGTGCGATTGTGGATTTTCGATCTGAGGTTCACGATTGCGATTATGGGTGAAGAATGATCATCAGATTTGATGATCTGATTAACCTCAATTGAAAATAAGGATTCTGATTCAATTGAGATTAATCGTGAATTTGGTAATTTTTATAATTCTCTAACCAGATTTGTTTCTTTTCCTAACTCAGATCGATATCGTGCGATTGTGGATATTCGATCTGAGGTTCGCGATTGCGATTATGGAAAAGGAATAATCATCAGATTTGATGATCCGATTGTTCTCAATTGGAAATAAGGATTCCGATTCAATTGAGATCAATCGTGAATTTGGTAATTTTTATCTAATGAAGGACATCCTAGGAACCCTAACTTTAGGTTGGTTAATTTTAATTACGAAGTTTTAACCCCAGTTTTTATATTCTGTCTTTTATTCAACCGAAATCCAAAACTCCCCTTTTATTTTCTATTTTCATAAGCGATTTTTACCAATTCAATTTCCTTGAGAGACGACTTAGGGTTTCCACTTTACCGCAAATTTATGAACCCTAATTAAAAATAATTTTTAATTTGCGCGAGTTCGACAACTCGTGTCAAGAACACTGAGAGTGGTCATGGAGAACACGGGAAGGAGGCCAACGTTGCCACGACAGAGGAGGATATTTTCTTCATAGAAGTATTAAAAAACGAATGATGATGTCATGATGGTCTGTCATGGGGAGGAACCACATAGAAGCCCTGTTGAACCTTTGAAGGAGACTCGTAAGGTTATTTCCTATAAGGATAGCCTTATGCATTTTAATGGCAACTAGGGAGAAAAGGCGAGTGAGGAGAACGATTGGATGTCGAAACTACATCAGGATGATGAGGAGCTGGTAGCAAAGCTTAGAGGAGTGGAGATTGCTGATGATGATCCATTCTGCCCTACATACAGATTCTCAGATGAGGAGAATAAGGAGAATTGTAAGCAGTGGCAGTATTCGCTGATTATCAAATTGTTGGGAAAGAGATTGGGAGCAAAATTTTTTATCAGTAGATTACAGAAGATGTGGGGTCTGACAGGGGCTCATGAGTTTATTGACTTAGAAAATGATTACTACGTGGTGAGGTTTGGGAATGGAAAAGATTATGATCATGTTCTACACGAGGGACCATGGGTGACTGCTGATCACTATGTTACTGTTCAACGTTGGAGGCCATTTTTTGATCCATTTGATGATTCGGTGACGAAGATTGCTATTTGGATTAGATTTCCGGGCTTACCCATGGAATTGTATACATCTCAACATCTTTGGAGGATTGCCAGCATGTTTGGACGACCATTGAAAATTGATCACAATTCTATTAAGAAGTGTGCCGTGGGAGCTGAAGAAATAACTCAGAGAAGGAATTTTGCTAGAGTTTGTGTGGAGGTGGATTTGAGAAAGGCTTTCCTTTCAAAATTCAATACTTTTGATCGGGTGTTTCAGGTTGCTTATGAGGGACTTCACCTAATTTGTTTTTCGTGTGGTCGTTATGGTCATAGGAAGGATACTTGCCCTTCTCTTATCCAAGCTAGTCAAGGTCCGAAGGGTGTAATTGGCCAGGTCCCTCTTTCTTGTGATAAAGGAGTTTCAAGGAGGGGAGTGGAGAAGGATGGTGGCGCATTCGGAAGTTGGATGATAGTCCAAAGACCCGTTCGACGTAGGAAAATTCCAGAGGGTGGTCAGCATCAGGGTAGCTCTCAACCAGATGTCTCTAAGAAAGATGACAGACAAGCTGTTGTAGCGTTAGGGGCAACATCCAGGAAGGCGGCCAAGCTGGTGCAAAAATCGTCGGAGGTCAAGTTGGTGCAGAAATCGCCGAAGATGGCAAGGGGTTCCCGTTACGAAATTTTAAATGCTGATTTAAATTCAATCACTGAAATTCAGGAAACGCCTGCAGAGATTATGGGGATGGATGTCTCAAAAGGAAAGGAAGTTATATCTGGTGATAACGGAAAGGAAGTTATATTTGGGGAAAACGGAAACGTAGTTAATGATAATTATGTGGTTGGAAATGATAACGGTCATTGTGTTATTACAGAAAATGCCCATAATGGAAAGGAAGTTATATCTGAAAAAACGGAAACGTAGTTAATGACAATTATATGGTTGGAAATGATATCAGTCATTTAGTTATTACAGAAAATGCTGACATAGGATTGGAATGTCCTAAAGACCAATTTCAAAAAGGAAGCGTATTAGGTGCTAAGATAATAGGTGGGTCTATGAAGAAATCAGAATCTCATTCTAGACAAATTTCTAAACCCAACCCACAGTCCTTGAAGTCAGGAAAGGACATAGGACCTAAGCTCAAACCTAGACTAGGAATTAAAAAAGCTTTTTCCGCGAGTAGGAAAACCAACCACAAGCAGGACCACAGTGGGAATGCTTTAAATTTGATTGGGATGCATCTATCTACCTCTATTGAACTAGCTGATGGTACTTTGGATCAGCACAACGATGGAGCTCCCAATTCGAAGAAGAAACCACCAGATGCTTTGGAGCTTATGCGTCGGTTTGAGCAAACTCATAAAGACATGTTTCCTCCGAGATCTATTGTCACCATGGGTGGCACCACCGTTCATACTGAACTTAGATAGGTGGTTTCAGGCCATCTTTGAGGACCCTTCTTCATCTGGTTTCTTAATGTTTGTCTGCGTATGGAATGTTAGAGGGGTAGGAAGACGAGGTCTTTGTCCTCTTATTCAGGATATGAGAAGAAAGTTTAGTATAAAGCTGTTGGTCCTACTGGAAACTCGAACTAGTGGTGAAAGAGCGGATTGTGTGATTAAGGAAATAGGTTTTCAAAATCATTACAAAAGAGATGCTTTGGGTTATTCTGGTGGCATTTGGCTTATGTGGAATAATGAGGATGTCTCTATTCAGGTCATGGACTCTCATCACCAATATATTCATGCTAATCTTCATTGGCGGCATGAGAACAAGAGTGAGCAGGTTTCTTTTGTGTATGGCAGTCCCAAGCGGATTGAGAGGCGTCTGCTTTGGGAGAGTCTTTGTCAGTTGTGCACTAATCCTTCAATTCCTTGGGCTGTAATGGGGGACTTTAATTCATACTTGACAGCGCTTGACAAAATAGGTGGAGGGGAGCCTTGCTGGGTGCTATTAATGAATTTAATGCTTGTTTGGAGGAATGCAAGTTATCAGATGCAAGTCATAAGGATCCAAATTTCACTTGGAGGAGGGGTGCACTTCGGGAACGATTAGATAGGTTGTGCACTAATGAGGCTTGGAATGTTGTTTTTCCTGATAGGTTATTGAGCCATCTTCCTTTTTTCTCTTCTGACCATCGGCCTATTCTTCTTTGGGATAGACAACCTTATAGAGCCAAGGATGGAATAAAGCCTTTCAGATTCCTTGCTTCCTGGCTTACCAGCGGAGAGTTTGATGGTATTGTGGAACACTGTTGGAAGGAGAACCAGTTCTGGACTCCTGCTTGTCAAAATTTTTGGCAAAGGGCTAAGAACTGGCATAGGAAGTCTTTTATAGTGGAGAATCGTGAAAAAGCTAATCTCCATTCTAGGATTTAAGGCATTGATGAGCAGCTGAACTATCATTATCATGGTCCTTTGGAGCAGTTGCGACGGAGCTTGTGGACTAAGCTTAATCTTATTTACCTTCGGGGGGAGCTTAATTGGTATCAAAGATCGAGAAGTAATTGGCTTGCTTTTGGTGATAGGAATAATAAATATTTTCACTTCATCACAGCTTCCAGACGTCGAAGAAACCGGATTGAGGTCTTGAAAAATGATGATGGTGAATGGGTTGGAGATGCTGCAGGTATTATAGATTTAGCAGTAAATTATTATATGATGCTTTATTCTGAGGATGCTGCCCAAAAGCCAATTTTTCCTCTTAGAGGAGCTTTTCCTCATATAGATATAAATATCTTGGCCAGA
This sequence comes from Gastrolobium villosum, assembly GCA_032173675.1. Classification (NCBI taxonomy): domain Eukaryota; kingdom Viridiplantae; phylum Streptophyta; class Magnoliopsida; order Fabales; family Fabaceae; genus Gastrolobium; species Gastrolobium villosum. The sequence continues at coordinate 140,386 of JAVKPL010000225.1, forward strand.
ATTGATAAATCCCCAAGTAGAGCGGAGGTAAAGAATGTTGTTGATAACATGCCCTTTCAAGGCTCCTGGAGTTGATGGGCTTCATGCGGCTTTTTTCCAATCTCAATGGCATCACATTGGAGATTCAATTGTGAACTTAGTGAATGACATTTTCATTCGTTCACAAGCAATCCGTGATATTAACCAGACTTTGATTTGCTTAATTCCGAAGGTAGATAATCCGGAAACAATTTCGCAATTCAGACCAATAAGTCTTTGCAATGTTGTTTACAAGATTATTACTAAGATCTTAGCGAACAGGATACGAGAGCATATGCCTCAAATTGTGATGCCTAATCAATGCAGTTTTGTGAAAGGGCGGCATAGTGCAGATAATATTATCAACACTCAGGAAATTATCCATTCTATGAGAAGGAAGAAGGGGGAAAGGGGTTGGATGGCTGTGAAGCTTGACCTTGAAAAGGCTTATGACAGAATCAGTTGGGAGTTCCTTGAAGATACTTTGAGAGATATTGAGTTGCCTGAGAAGCTCATATCACTAATAATGAGTTGTGTCTCTACTTGCATTATGAATGTGCTATGGAACGGTGATACAACAAAAGAGTTTACACCATCTAGGGGGCTTCGACAAGGGGATCCATTATCTCCATATCTCTTTGTCTTGTGTATAGAAAGACTTGCGCAGATGATTAAGTTAGCAGTGGATCAGAATGTTTGGAAGCTAGTGTACCTAAAGAGGACTTGCCCTCCCATATCTCATTTATTTTTTGCTGATGATCTTCTTCTATTTGCAGCGGCTTCTGTTGATCAGGCCAATATCATAACCCAGATTCTAGATTGTTTTTGTGCTTCTTCTGGGCAAAAAATCAGTCATGAAAAAACACGTGTATACTTCTCCAAGAATGTAAATCATGTTAGAGCTAAGGAGGTGTGTGATGTGCTGGGTTTTAATGTAACTGCCGACTTGGGGAGATATCTTGGCATCCCTATTCATCATCGCCGTGTTGGAAGAAATACTTTCAATTATGTGCTTGATAGGGTTAGGAAAAGATTGTCTAACTGGTCCCAGTCGTCTTTGTCTTTGGCTGGTAGGGTGACTCTTGCAAAAGCTGTTATTACAACCATCCTCATGTATGCCATGCAGACTAATCTTTTTCTGGTGTCCACTTGTGAGGAGATTGACAAGATAACTAGAAACTTTGTTTGGGGTTCTTCTACAGAAAATAAAAAGCCTCATCTGGTTGCCTGAAGT
>JAVKPL010000226.1:0-14257 GCA_032173675.1 Gastrolobium villosum
TAAGCATGAATACCAATAGAGTCGTACGTATAAGATTTATGTCAATGCTTTCATGTACAATTCACAAACAATTCACTCTCCACATAATTATAAACTTTTTGTTTCTCTATTTTCTAGCTATACAAAGTACCTTTTTTATTTTTAAGAAGCTAGTTTCTAGTAAATAACACCATATATATTCTTTCACAAAATATTTTTAATTAAATTTTTTATCAAAATATAATTAGCGGTGAAGCCAGGTAGCCAGTACAACTCTTCAAGACCAAAGAAATGGGGAAAGGTCCTTGGCAATACAGGAGAAAAAAGTTACGTTGGACTCCAAAACAAAACTAGTTGGTGAACTGACAAAATAGACATCCAAACAGTGACAATATCAACAAAATTGGGTTACGTATTCCCAACGTCACAGTCACCAAGGCAAATTATTTATTACAATACAACTAGGAAAAAATAGAGATGAAAGTAAAAAAAAAAAAAAAAAAAGACATAAGCCCCCAAAATTAGAGATGTCACATTAAACTTTAAATCGAAACCTTCTGCTGTGACTAGAAAACTTGTTACCTTGATCTTCTGGTAAGGTTCTCCAGAGTCATTCTATGAACTAATTTGCAATAATTTTAATTAAACAACTGTCCTTCACTGTCATCAGCTAATGATCATCTTGTTAAGAAACTCAGCTTGCTCGGGAAAATACTCTATCAATTCATCCTTCGTCACCCAAACAAAATCCTCGCACTTTCCAATGCTGTACTTGTTTTTAGCAATCACTTGTGACTTGAAGAAGAATCTCTGACAGAAGATTTCAGCAAAGGAAAGGATGAGAAAATACAATCAATTTCCGCATGGATAATTAATTAAGACATTAGAATTGGAAAGGCTAGTTTTGGAATCATGTGGTACAACCAAAAAAGCAAAGGCATACATAAGAAGGCACTTCAGAAAACGCAAACAGATATTGATATAAATAAACATGTTGAAAGATGTCAACCTTCCAACACTAGACAAGAAGTACCATAAAATTTCCTGTAAATATACCTTGAAAGATGTGGATCCAGACATGTCTTCTGTAGGCTGAACAACCATGTGGGCCATTGGAGCATTTCCAACAAAATATGTATTAGAAAGATCTCCTAAGACTGATTTCAGTGCGGATTCCGCACACTGCAAAATTTCAAAAATTAGGAGGAAAAAGAAGATAACGAAATAAAAGAGGAAAGCCATGTAAAAATGTTCACCTTGCGCATGGTATCCTCTGATTCATAAACTTTCTCTGGAAAATGCCACAGAGGCTTCCCGCTTGGAGCCCCATATGCATTACCATAGAGAAGGAGGTAGAGTCTTCTGTCAAGAGCTCTTTGTAATGACCTAACGAGGCAAGGAGTAAGATAATATGCAGTCACACAACAATTAAGTCTGAAGCAAAATTCAGTTCTAAAAAAATAAAAATAAAAATAAAATTAACAAGAGTAAGCAAATGGCCTAAACAAGTTTCTAGTCTCCCAAAAACATTCAATTTATATTAGCTATGACTCTGTTAACTCAGTTGCAGGATTAGCACTAATAACAGCGCAATATTACATTACTAAGAAGCCTTTTTTAAGACTGAAGGTGCATTAAGAATCAACTTAAATATCCGTATGGCACGATTGCATCAGTATTATATAATCACCAATTACTCAAAGCTAAACTCATTCAATCACCACTAAAGCAGGTAGGGGAGAAAAAAAGAGAAACTAAATGACCCTAGATATGAATATCCATAACTAAACACCACGTCCATGAAAATGTACATTTCCACATTCCAAAGAAAGACGAGGACAATATAAGAACCAAGTTGATATTATATTGGAGAAATCACAAGTATTTTACATGATGGCATCTCTTACATAGCATTCATTTTCCTTCATATATTCCAAAAATCGAAAGAAAACAATTTGTTACAGTAAATTACACAAGTGATCAGTCTACTCAAATTGGTGCATACCTTCGATCATTGTTTTTGTCAGCTTCGGTCACTCGTGGGGCCGGCACATAGTCAATCTGATAATCACCTTTCCCCCTGGTAGTACATAATTTTCACATAACTCTAGATGAAAACAAGGATCTATCTGTATTTTGCCAGTTGTGTTATCTCTTAAACTTACGGATGCATGCATGTGGGAAATGAGAATGAGAGAAAGAGATGAAAATAATATCAAACATTTTTATCATTGCATTATAATGAAGCCAGGGAGTGGAATCTAGCAAAAACAAGATAATGTAGAGATGCACACTTTTTAATGGTAACATTACTTTTAAGGGTTAGTAAGAGAAAGAGTTCATAAATATCATAATGAACTGTTTTGTTCAGTTTCACAAATTCCTTTTTCACTGCCTGTTTCTTTCTTTTCCTTTATTTTCATTCTTAATTTTATTTTTCATCTTTTCAACTCTTCTGAAGCTTACTAATATAATCTGTCTATATAAAATACTATTTTGAAGCTTATAATATACTTTAATTTTCAAACTAATTAATTTTAAATAACAAAAAATTTAAAGTATGACCTACTATTGAGTGCTTATACCTTGCCTCAGATTTGTCTAGAAATTCATCAGGATATCTGCGTTGATATTGTTGTCGCCATCGAAATCTAACCATCCAAACCCGGAAAAAAAAGTTACTATAACAAGAACAACAACCACAATATCAGCAAGAGAATGGAACAGATAACAGAGCATATGCAAAAAAATTACAATCACTGCTAAAATGGGTTCTTCAAGTTTACTAAACAAACCACAGCATAATCATCTGACCAAGAAATATTAGCAGCAAATCCTCACGTTTTAAGCCATGATCTCATTTTTCCATCTTAAAAATCAGAAGAGGAAGAAAGCAGTGATATTCGATATCATATATTACTCTCTCTTTTTTCTAATAAATTCTTATAAATTGGGAGGCTTGGCATATCGGTTGGTGTTGTTCCCATGTGACCTTGAGATCACAAGTTCAAATGATATAATCAGCCTCTTGCGAATGTAGTGCAAGGCTTGCCTACTATAGACCCATACAATGGGCCTGACCCGTCCCAGGAAACTGAGTAGAGTTTTATAGAACCAGATTGCCATTTTTATAATTTGGGCAACTGTGAACCAGAAGACCACCTTTTTCCTTAATTTTATCTTCGATAATCTGAAGAGGTGGAAATTAGGGTATTCAGTGGTAGGCCTTATGTAAAAACACTACAAATAATGATAGCTGCTAGCAGGATGCTTCATCGTGCACCTAGTTTGCAAATCACCGAATTCACACAAATTAAGTGAGTCTTAAGTTCAACACTTTAGTTTGACCATCCTTTCCTTCTCTACATTCCTCCAGCAGCAGCACACCATTTTCCTTAAAAACTGGGTTACTTTCTCCCACAACGAAAAATCCAAACATTTTATCTAAATTTGACAAATGTTTTTAATATTAAAGCAGAGCATAATATCAAAGTCAAAGAAAGTAAAGAGAAAGACTTACGAGAATTCTTGAAATGCATAAACCACAGGGTCAATTTTGGGGATGACCACCGGGAGTCTCTCAAAGAGCACTGAAGCAACAATTTTCTCAGAGCTTGTGCTGAATCCTCGCCTTGTGAAGAACAAAGGCCGAATCAATGACATCTTCATCCTGATTATATGAAAAAACATCAGATACACAAAAAGAAGCAAACAAATACATGGAGACTGTGTGTGTGTGAGAGAGAGAGAGAGAGCAATGGATCCCGCTTTCCTTTCCTTTATAAAAATTGAGAATAGAAAATATTTTCTATTCTTAATTTTCTGTTTCTCATTTTCATAATTTGGTTACAATTTTTTGATTACTCTGCAGTATTATTCATATAAATGCAACTTTCAACCATTCAAAACACACAAAATCGTTATAACACAACTAAATTGCCTCTGTAGAACGAAGGTGCAATCAACCAAAACGGTTATAGGATAAGGAGAAAGAAAAGAGCTTTCTTACCTTTGACGAAAATGGAAGAGTGTCACCTTCAATTCGCCACCAAAAATGAGATTTTAGGTGTTGCAGTGAAGCCAACTGGAGAAGTGACGAGGGTTTTGGAGACCAAAGAGAATACGCAAGCACGACGCCGTTTTTGCATCACTTAATTTTTTTGTCAAGATAAAATAATTTAAAGTTGTTTAAAAATTGAGCGCGTGCATTTTTGGAAGAGCTGCCGAAAACTGGACATGGGATGGGAGAGGCCATTTCCAGTAAGATATATTCCACTCGGACTAATCAATTAATGAATAAATATATTTGAAATCAAGGGTGTGTAGTTTTTTTTTTTTTTTTTTTTCAAAAAATATTTTTATTAAATATTGTCTGTTTTTTTCATAAACTACTATTTATAGGTTATAAAGAGTACATTAAAATTATTTTTTCTTTTTGTTGAATTTTATATTTCTTTAAAAAAAATAACTTATCTTAAGTAAACGAAAAAATTATAGATAGAGATATTCTTAAAATAAAGGAGAAATAAGCCGGAAACTTGTTCCAGACCGATAGATTTCAACCAATGTGAATAAAATTGGACTCATCCGGACGGGTGAAACCGCCGAGTCATATAATTGGTCCGATTGAAATAACGGATCGGCCATGTATCAGAACCGGTATAATCCGGTAGGTTTTCATGAAAATCGGTGATCTAATCGTTTAACTGATAATCTGGCCCGGTCCCAAAAAAAATCAAAATGAACATATTTGAATATTTTTTTACTTATTGACTTACATAAGAAATATACCTACGATACTAATATTATTTCAATTATGCACTATGCAGAAAATTTTTACTTGATTTATAGTTAAAAATGTCGGTTACTAAACCTGAAGCCCCATATCACAATCATTTTATTTTTGTTTGATCATTTATTGGATAGTAATATGTGATTTATTATTTTTTATATTAAAAAATTTGAAATTTTTATCATTTTTTTAAATATTTGAATATGTTTATAATTTTTTAATATAAATTATAGAATTGCATATAGTTACCGGATCATGCGGTTGAACTAATAACCTACTGGTTGAACTAGTGACCGAGTACCTCGACAGGGGTCAAGACCGGGCTGATTTTAATAACATTGACTTTAAGCTCGTGATGTTCAGATTACTGATTAGGTATAGAATAAATATATGAAACTATGAAATTTTCATTTTGTTACGGAAGCTTATGAGGTGTTAGCCTCTATATGCGCCTCTATATGCATGCACAAGTCGTATATTATACCAACTCTAAAAATCAACAATCCTCCAATATATTACCCAACACTCCTTAGAGTGTGTGTGGAACACTAAGTGGAACTAATTTCTAAGTTCCAAGAATTTGCCTCTTGTAGACTTTCATCTTACTTTCTTTGTGTTTAATAAGCCAAAATCACCGATTCGACACTAATCCAACATATATCAAATATGTGAGTTCAATCAATAATATATAAGCCAAAATCACCGATTCGACACTAATCCAACATATATCAAATATGTGAGTTCAATCAATAATATATATATATATATATATGGGGAAAAAAATCTCCTACAATTTGAGATAAATTTATCTCCGGCCATCCCAAGACTGTGTTGTTTTATTTATTTATTTTCTTATATTAATTGATTCACCTTTAGATTATAATTTTTTTTATCTCTCTTCCTTCATTACAATTAATCCATCTTTGTGTGGTTATGATTTAGTAGCCGAAGATAAAATTATCTCAAGCAGCTTCAGAAACGATAAGCCCTAAATATAGATATGGGTTTTATTAATCTCATGTTAAAGGAGATAGTTATCTCATGTCATAGAGATAAATTTGTGCGCTCCACCACCTGAACAAATAAAAGCACAGAAAAGAAAAAAATGGCATAGTTATCGAAGAGTGTGTAGGAGAGAAAATCTATCTGACGTAGCATGAGAATAGTATAAAGTTACTTCCTTCTTCTTCAACGTATTTACTTTTGTTACAATTTTTCTCTAGGTCATCTCCGACTTGGAGTATATTGCCATTGGTTTGAAAGAAGCGAAATGGTTACAACTCAACATTGGGAAGTACCGAATGCACCGTTTGAAACAGCTTTTGTTGTACTCAGTGACAAGTATTGAACTTCTCTACTGGTTTCTGCAAAGAATGCCTAATCTAGAAGGGTTAGGCTTGTTTGTCGGTAACATTGATGAGTTGGTGCCAAGTGGAAACATTGCGCCAAAGAAAGATTGGGAACCGTATTACAGCTTAAGGAATTGAATTTGTGGAGATCATCGATAAAGGATCTAGGATTTGAACGAGACCCTGTTCTACAGAGACTAGAGCATTTGGAATTAGATGAGTGTAACAATTTGATCAATTTAGCACCTTCCTCGGTATCTTTGACTCACTTAACATATTTGGAAGTAACTGAATGTATTGGATTAATAACCCGATGTGAAAAAAATAAAGGAAATAGTAACTGATGAGGGAAACGAAGAAGACAGAGTGATCGAAATTGTATTTAGCAAATTGATTTCTATAGAACTTGCGAGTTTAAAATACCTCACGAGTTTCTGCAGCTACAAGAACTGTAAATTTGAATTCCCATCATTGGAAAATTGATTGTGAGAGATTGCCCCATGATGAAAACATTCACCGAGAGTCACCCAAGGGCACCAAAGCTGCAAAAATTACTTGCCTTCGAAGGAGAAGAGGAAGAAGAGGAAGAGCAATGGCATTGGGAGGATGACTTGAATGCCACCATACAAAAAAATTTCAAAGATAAGGTACTACTTATTCATTGATTAAATACAAATTCTCATAGTTTTATGAGGTTTTCTTCTTCCAAAAGAGAAAATAAAAATTTAATTGTCGTCATTGATCCATAAAGCTTATCATAGTTTTAATTCAAATGCTTCATCTAGTTGGTCAAAGAATGGAGAGAATGTTGGAAATGATCAATTGTGAGTGGGTAGTCGTGAAGTAAGTCCCACATCGTCTAGACATAGATCAAGTGATGACCATATAAATGTAAAAGACCCATAAACCTAAAGCCTTAAGATTTTGGATTGAGATGTAGTGTCGGCCCACTTATTGTGGTTTATCACTTGGCCTATGGACGTATCCCTTACAAAGGGTATTGGGCTCCCCCGTACCATTCTCAACTCTGGTATCAGAGCTAAAGGTTTGGCAGAGACTGAGTATATGGCTATGGTGATACACTTAAAGAGACTTCCGTAGAAGTTGCCCTTAGGGGAGAGAATGATGTTAGGCCTCACACTTGAGGGGAGGATGTTGGAAATGATCAAGTGTGAATGGGTAGTGGTGAAGTAAGTCCCACATCGTCTAGACATAGACCAAGTGATGACTATAAAAGTGTAAAAGACCCATAAACTTAAAGCCTTAAGATTTTGGGTTTAGATGTGGTGTCGGTCCACTTATTGTGGTTTATCACTTGGCCCATGGACATATCCCTTACAAAGAGTATTGGGCTCCCCCGTCATCTCCCAATGGAGAATCTCCCATCATCTTAAACATTTTCTTTTTAATCAAAATAATATAAATTCAATTCATATTGTGAATGGGTAGTGGTGAAGTAAGTCCCACATCGTCTAGACATAGACCAAGTGATGACTATAAAAGTGTAAAAGACCCATAAACTTAAAGCCTTAAGATTTTGGGTTTAGATGTGGTGTCGGCCCACTTATTGTGGTTTATCACTTGGCCCATGGACATATCCCTTACAAAGAGTATTGGGCTCCCCCGTCATCTCCCAACGGAGAATCTCCCATCATCTTAAACATTTTCTTTTTAATCAAAATAATATAAATTCAATTCATATTGTTAGAATATTATTTGAAGCTTTATATGTAGTTATATGTTTTGATTTATGAATAATTTACTTTTTGTATAGATATTTCGAGATATTCTGAATCAAAGTTATATATATTTTTGTTCATCCCTTAATGTAAAAATATCTTGAAGTTTGCAAAGATAACTTGGTATATCTACTATAAGACTACTATTAAAACATGTCCATGGTTAACTAATTGACCGATTTGGGGAATAGTCAAACCCATACCCAAACGAAAAAGTATGTTATCGAAGCATATTTCAACTAAGGGTTTTATATTTCTCATACAATATGAGAATTGAATTCTCATGTTGTAGAGACAAAAAACATGTGGACCCGTATGTTAGAAAAAATTATATGTAGGACTTACGTTGGCACGGAAATCGAAGGATGTGTAGGAAAATTCAAATTCTCATGTTAAAGCGGAGAATTATAAAACCCTTCAAGTAATTGGTTGAGAGTCTTAACTCGCAACACCTTCATTTTTCCTGGTGTACCATTAAAATCCAGAGTGCCTGGTAATAATTTATATTTTATTTTATTTGTTTCTACAGCTTTCTTGGCAATACACGGAACATCTGGAGCTTTCTGAATATCCTGAATTAATAGAAAAAGTATGGCATAGAAATGATTTGGTGCAAGAGAGCAGCCTTGGCAATTTGAAAAGTTTGGTGGCAGCAAGATGTAATAATCTAGTGCATGTAATTCCATCTCATTTACTTCCTTGCTTTAAGAATTTGGAAGAGTTAGAAATAAGGGATTGCAGGGAAGTGCAGGTCATATTTAATATCAATAAAATTAAGGAGACAAAAGCTTTGGGAATTATATTCAGTTTGAAAAAATTGTCTTTAACTTATCTACCAAAACTGGAGCATATATGGAACAAGGATCCTAAAGGAATTATTGGCCTTCAAGTGCTAAAGGATGTACAAATTAAAAGATGCCATAGCCTTAAAATTTTGTTTCCAGCATCGATGGCTAAAGATCTTACCACACTTGAAGTGCTTAAAGTAACAGAGTGAGCAGAGTTGGTAGAAATATTCTCAAAGGATGAATTAACCGCAGAAGGAGCAACAAAAGAGTTTGAGTTTAATTGTCTGACCACATTGGTGCTGAAAGAATTGCCAGGACTCAAATGCTTTTATCCTGGATTGCACACGCTAGAATTGCCCGTGCTGGAAGAACTAAAGGGAGGTCATCCAGATGCACGAGTCCTTATTCAAATTGGAAAGGTACTTCTTACAACTTTGTCTATAAGGTCATTGAAAACTGTTAAAACTCAATCCATAGAACTATACATCTTTTTCATATATTTGTTACCTCTTAAGAGAAGTGAATTTATACAAGTAATAATAACAAACTATCAGAAAAATAGAAAACAGAATTACAAAGAAATATCTAATCCAAACAAGAAATCTCTAATCTAAACAACTTGTTCCTATCCAATAATAACAGTATTTCAAAACATAATTTCAATCTCCAACACTCCCCCTCAAGTTGGTGCATGGATATCAATCATACCCAACTTTTTAATGATTTCTTCAAACACTTTTCCTGAGACAGCTTTTGTTAAAACATCAGCTTTTGTTAAAACATCACGTCGGGTTCACCAAGTCCACTCCATACCTTTGTGTGTATCTATTTGCTACAAGCCTTGCCTTGTATCTATCAATACTCTCATCTGCTTTTAGCTTCACTGTGTATACCCATTTGCACCCAATTGTCTTCTTCCCACTCGGTAGAGAGGTTAATCTCCAAGTTTTATTGCGCTGAAGTGCTTCCATCTCAGTATTCATTGCTTGCTTCCATCTAGGATCTTCTAAAGCTTCCTGCACACTATTAGGAATATATACAGTAGATAATTGATCAATTGTTAGAGCATATGATCCAGACAGCCTATGAGATGACACATAATTACTAATAGGATACTTCACTTTTACTTTCGGGTCTGGTTCATAAACAGTTTTGGGTTTGCCTTTATTTGTTCTCTCTGACTTTCTGACTTGAATACTATTAGGAGCAACAGAAATTGAAGAATCTGTATTAGGGACAGAAAGCAATTCAGTTCTGGATTCAAAATGTGGTTCAGAATTATGGTCAACTGCGGAGTCTGTTAGGCATGGTGTCTCATGGGTTAAAGGAGGACTTGCATCGTTGAGATCTGCTACTAGAGGATCAAGGATTACTTCAGGTAAAGAGCTTTGAGAAGAATTAGTGTTGGTGAGCTGATCATTTGTGTTGGAAAGCATTGGAGTAGGAACTATAAAAGTAGATAGCCAGAATTCTTCTTCTTTATTGTTTTTGGATCTCCCCCTGAGAAGAAGAAGAAGAAACTCCCCCTACATAAAAAGCTTCGGTTTCCCTAAAAGATACTTCAAAAGTAACATGCATTTTGTGAGTGTTAGGATCAAAACAACGGTATCCCTTTTGAAGGTCAGAATATCCAACAAAAATACATTTTTTAGCACAAGGATCAAGCTTATTTCGTAGAGGTTTGGGAACATGGACATAGGCAGTACAACCAAAGACTCTAGGTTCAATATTCATGACATGAGGTATAGAAAAGAAAGTTTCAAGTTTTTGTTGGGGAGTAACAAAATTTAGTGAACTAGAGGGAGTACGATTTATTAAATAGGTTGCTGAAAGGACTGCCTCCCCCCAGTAATGGGAAGGTACATTCATCTCAAATAAAGATGCCCTGGTTACTTCCAACAAGTGCCTGTTCTTTCGCTCAGCTAATCCATTTTGCTGAGGTGTGTAAGTGCAAGAGGTCTGATGTTTGATACCTTTAGATTCCAGAAATTCAGAAAAAAATTTATTCTTATACTCAAGTCCATTATCTGATTGAAAGATTTGAATTGAACTTTGAAATTGGGTTTGAACCATATTATAGAATTTCTGAAAGACAGAGAAAACTTCATTTTTATGTTTCAGTAAAGATATCCACATCATTCGAGTACACTCATCAATAAAAGACACATAATAATAAGCATGAGAAAAAGAAGGGACTTTAGAAGGGCCCCAAACATCAGAATGAATGACTTGGAACGGAATACAACTTTTATTCAAACTTGGATAAAAGGGAATTCGATGGCTCTTAGCCATTTCACAAGTTGAACAATGAAATTCAGAAGGATTACATTTAGAAAATAAAAGGGGAAACAACTTTTGCAAATAAGTAAAAGAGGGATGTCCTAGTCTTTTATGCCAAAGCCAAATGTCAGAATGAAGAGAAGCAGGAGTATGAGTAGCAGATGCTCTACAATGCAAGTCAGGTTCACCATTAGAGACTTCAAAGAAATAAAGGTTGTTATGTTTAACACCATAGCCAAGAATTTCCTGGGTTTGGACGTCTTGAAAGATGCAAAATGTCGGCCAAAAAATAACTTTACAATTAAGTTCAGAAGTAAGCTTACTAACAGACAACAAATTGAAATCAAGAGAAGGAACCACAAGAACAGAATGAAGAACAATTTTTTTTGAGAGATTAAGGGTACCTTGACCAGTGATTGAAGCCGAGCCACCATTAGCAGTAGTAATAGTTGTTTTAATATAAGAAGAAACATGCGTTAAAACTGAGCCATCACGAATCATATGATCTGACGCTCCAGAATCAATTATCCAAGATAAATTCCTAGAGTGAGTAGAGAGAGCAAGAGGGTTACCTAGAATACCTTCATACACAACATTGGCGTGAGAAGTAGAAGTAGAAGAATCAGATGAAGCCATGTGGTGAATGCACAGCGAGATGCAAACAGTAATGTACCACGTTCACGAATAAAAAATGTGCAAAATGAATCGAAAAATGTAGAGATCAGATCACGCAAACAATTGACATCTTGGGGAAGTAAGGTACTTTTTCAGTTTACTATTTCACCTATCCTCACACCGTTAGAAGCTGGTGAAAGATGGGGTGTTTGGAGTTTAATGAAGATTGTAGGGCCTGGAGATTTTAGGATGCTGGGAGATGGTTCGGGTAAGGAAAAAAAATATGAAGGAGAGGGTATTTGGGGCAAAGTAACCCTACGCAAAGAGAATAGCTTGTAAATCCACTCCTTGTACATAGTAAACCGACAAAGAGTTAATCAGAATTAAAAAATTGAAACAGTTCCTCCAACCATATCCATTACTAAGACCGGTTGTCATCCATATGATGCTTTCATAACAACAGAGGAAAATCATATTCAGACCAAGTTGTTACATATTTTTTTAATTTGGTAAGCATTAAGCATCATGACCTCACATTTTAGAGGGAAAAAAGTAAGCATACAAAGGACCACAGAGTATGAACTGCCACCAATATTCCAGCTTGAAAAATCAAATAATATATCATACGATCAAATTTACACACTAATGACCAGCAACCAAAGCTCCCTTCTCCTAACCAGGCTAAACACTATGAGGTAAGCAAGCATGACCCAGAATTTGAATTTACCAACTCCAAAGCAAACTTAAATAATGCCTAGTTTGGGAACTAAGCCTAACTAGTAGAAGCTGGCCCACATGGTTTGTTGGGTCCATCATTATTTCTTCTAACTTACTTTCCTAAATATAAGGGATTAACAATACTCCCCCCTGCAAAAAAATAAAAGGATTCACCTTGTCCTCAAGGTGAAGGGCTGAGACTTATCTAGGACAGTCACAAAATTCCAATAACGATCCCATTGCTTGAAACTCAATGAAATAGCTCCACTAAAAATCTCCCCTACACTACTTACAACAGTGGGGGCAAGGGAGCACATGGTTGTTCATTTTGGCAGCATATATTGCTCACAATTTCCATCCCATGGTTGACAGGCTCACAGCAAAAGAAGCATATGCCCTGAACATGGATATTGGACCAAAGAAGGATGTAGGAGATGCTGGCCAGTCACAGCCCAAGATATTTTTGGAACCCCAAGACCCAAGGCCATTGTTATCAAGGCACTTTGTTGGAAGGGTTATTTGGAAAAGGTGGTTTATGTGTTTAAAGAAATGGAGGAAACTGGGATGACATAAATGAAATGACAGGACCCAATGGCAATCTGATATAGTAAGATATTCCCTTCTATATTGCCCCAAGGGGGTTAAAGGTTTTCACAAGTAATACCAAAATAATAATGCAAGGTCCAATATAAGTATGCAAAGTAATTGGATATTGAAATTAGTCATTAAAAAACATGTAATCTAATCTGATTCTGTGATTTTGTCGAGGGATTCCACAATAAGAAATTCCCACTGTTGAATATAACTTATGCAGAGACAAATATTTCCACAATCACAAATTCCACAATGTAAAAATTATAAACGAGGTCTGTCAAAAATGAACTACAAAAATATTAAACATAAAAATGAAATCAAACCTATTTCTCAACTACGAATATGTAAGGAGAAATGAAGCTTCCACCGTTGTCCGCAGGGTTCGCTGCAAAATGCCCTCAATCATTTAGGTCGGGAGTGAGTTCCTGTGTCTGACTTCCCTTCGTAGTGGACGGGCAGCAGTGGGTGTTGACGCACGTACCAAACGCCTGCATCTAATGTTTTTGCCGGTGTTGATCAGATCTACTCTCCAACCGTAAAATTAGATAGACAGATAAACAGATATTTTGTGAGAGAAGAGAACGAAATGAAACTTCGCAGATGAAGAGATAATGCACATCTGAAATAACGTCTTTATCACAAAGACATTCAGATTTGAAATTTTGGGGTAATTTGGTAAATTTAATTAACTTTTCCATCAATATTTTACAATCATCCAAATACAACATCAGTAAAATTAATCAAATTTTCCTAGCAAAAAATTGGCCTACCAAACACTTTTTGTAAGTTACCTGGCCAATAATTCTTCTCACCATAACCCAAGCAATTTTTTTTCCCAACTAAAAAAAAAATTCTTCCTGTACCAAACGTCCCCTTAGAAGGAAAAATTTCTCAGGATCAATACCGTAACTGATACCATGTTAAAACTCAATCCATAGAACTATACATCTTTTTCATATATTTGTTACCTCTTAAGAGAAGTGAATTTATACAAGTAATAATAACAAACTATCAGAAAAATAGAAAACAGAATTACAAAGAAATATCTAATCCAAACAAGAAATCTCTAATCTAAATCTAAACAATTTGTTCCTATCCAATAATAACAGTATTTCAAAACATAATTTCAATCTCCAACAAAAACAATTTCACTTGTAGAAAGTTGCACAAGACTGTTGGGAAATAAACACCAATTTCCCCCTTCCAGGACCTGTTTAGAATGGTTTCCAACAAGCAAAATAAATGTGCTAATGATAACTATGCATGAACCAAAAACACCAAGCAACACAAGTCAATTTTAACGTGGAAAACCTCCTCAATGTAAGGAGTAAAAATCACGGGACCGATTTCGGAGTCCGCCCAAATTCTCCACTATCAACAAAGTGAGATTACAAATGGTTCCAA